>DWCF01000093.1:0-68992 GCA_018230265.1 Delias oraia | reverse complement strand
TGATAATGAGTTAAACAGGACTTATTGGTTTGATACGTTTGAATCGTTCAGTGAATAAAAAGAATAATTATCGGGGAAACATATGTTAAAATATAGTAGACAATAAGAAATTGATAATTCTTAACCGATCACATTAAAACCAAAAAAGTGGTTATCAATACTATATTCATTATTTTATCGACGTTTCAATCTTACGTGGGACTAATTTCTTTGAATTATGTATCCAACACTTATGCAAGACCACAAGAAGTCGTCAAATTTGTCATTATTATTTGTAATTTTCACGATATTGAAAAAATAGTACCTGTAAGACAATGAAACGTGAACTTTTACCAATAAATTTAATCTTTTTAATAATGTTTATAACTAAGAACCAAAAAATTAGTTGACTTGTAGGTAAAATAACGAATAATAATTTTCAATGTTTTCGATTCGAAACATAAAAAGTACCTAAATATGATATACCTATGCGTTTTTAAAGCATTATGTGCCGCGCTCTACTACTCCGTAGATTCAGCTGCCTTCAAAGGTATTCCCAAGCCATTACTTGGGAACCCTCAAAGAACCTTACAAATTGGGCCGGCTGGTCCGAAATTATACCACGGGCTCATAGAATATTAAAGCTATTGCGCGGACTGTGGCGCAGTTGTTCATGGGCGGCGGTGTTCTCTTACCATACAAAAGACCCACTTGCTCCGTTGTCCGCTATAGAATAAAAAACAGATAGAAGGTAGGTACCTACCTAGCTATTTCTAAATAGCCGCCAAAGTCGGAGGACCGCTGGCTAGGTGAAACTCCTGCCCGTTTGCCAATGTTCATTCGCATAGTACTTTATAAGCTTAACTATAATCTGAATATATAAAATTCTTGTTCTACATACAGTGTTTGTTACCGAACTACTTCGAAACAGTTGAACCGATTCTTATGAAATTTCGTGTGCATATTCAATAGGTCTCGGAATAGGACGTAAACTATTTTTCATCCCCCTAATTGATAAGTGGAGGGTGGTCCACCCCTCATTTTTTTATTATTTGGCATGAAAAAATACATAAAACCCTAAATTTTCAACTGTCCACCAGCATTCCTCATTTATAATAGCCTGTGTCCTTCCTACGAACGACTTATTGGCTCAATTAGTGCGGCAGCTTGGCTCTCCCACGGTTAAATATAGAAACTTTTTGTGTATCTGTTTTTCGGGTTAAGTAGACCCATAGATTGCTCAGGGTTCAAAACTGGACCAGGCAGTATTACATCTACCTGACCCACAAGTTTGGATATAAAGATGATTATCATTACGTATAAATTTTTCTCTATTTTTAATTCCACAGTCATTTGTTCACATCGACATTGACATAAGACAAAGACTCCCGACGCACCGGAGGCCGCTTCATATATTACACGATGCGGATGATCAAATCACACTAGCTAACAAAAAGCAGTTCTTACTGTTAAGCTGTTATTATACAGCGTTAGTCATTTTAAAAAAAGGGAAAATGAAACAGACACAGAAACGAGTGCGTCTTAATAAATTAATCTGAAGTACCAATTAATGTAATATTCACATTCCAGTTACTTTCATTTGAATTTTATAAAATATGAGTATAATATTGAATACAGGAGGTGTCGTATGTCACACGTTTGCTTTGTTCACTGCATGGCTTGAGTATCGGGTTGCGTGTCATCGTGACCTTGGGCATACTTGAAGATATTACTATGTTATTATTAATTAGGTACTTAAAATATCTATTAAGTCAAATTGAGTTTGAAAAAACAGTTAAACATAGCATTATAGCTTCTTGTCGTTCACAAATCATAAGTTTATTGTTGAATGTAAATTATGGAACGTTTATCTATATATATAAAAATGAATTTCTGTTATATAAGTCTCGCTAAAACTTGAGAATGGCTGAACGGATTTATCTTATCGTGGTCTTGAAACGTTTGTGAAGGTTTGGATGGTTTAAAAGGTGCAAAAAATTAGAATAATTGCCGAAAAACCCTCAAAGCTGCCTTTTTCTTTATTAGTAATTTATTATCACTGCATAAAGTTCAAATTCACGTTTTAGCTTTTTAAATAGTTGATTGTCAAATCTTATGACTGCGTTCAGACAGATTAAATTAACAACTGAAATTAGCTAAAATAAAAAAAACTAACAAGTAATGGTTAGTTAATACATCCCATCTTCGACTTATTGTAATTATATTAATGCAACTCAAAATATATTTTACCGCACATCAGAAAGATTTCCCAATGAAACACACTTAGTCATTCATACATATGTATTTAATATAAGATACAGTACTTGTGACGTGGACAAACCATCAAAAAACTTAAGACTTGCTACAATGAACAGTTTCACATACTTTCAAGTAAATTAATTCACTATTATTATGCCCAAATGTGTGATAAATTAATTGAGGTAGATGGCAAATTATAATTAAATTTTGGATTCACACAATCACGGCTCCAAGCAAATAAAACGCGTTAAACATTATACTATATATAATTAAATATCTACAAATTGAATAAAGTAGTGCACACTATTTTGGACTCGAGGCCCGCATAGTATTTATGGATCAAACATTTACAATAAAGGAGAACATTCATATAATAAACGGATAATATAGGAAACATGTTGAAAGACAACGCGTACACTACCATCTATCCTAATTCGTCACCAGCGGCCGTCCCAAGCAGTTTTTAGCGCTAACGAGCAGGCTCGGCCAATCCTCTCGCGCCTTGGGACAACCGCTTCCCCGCCAAGGCGCGAAGCAGATTACTTCAGCATTATACTTAAAAATAAATACATATATTTACATTTGTAAAGCGTGACCAAAAAATTATAATCTGAATTTCGCTACCATTTTCAACTAAAAGACTACACGTCTCTGGTCCAGGCTTACGAGATGCCGCGCGGCAGTAATTTGTTTCACGCCTTTACCATCTTAAAGACAACTAACCAACATAATGCGTCAAAGAATATGAAATAGGAAAAAAATCTCCGCGACTACACTTGTTCCCTTTGACGTACGTCATATAAATGAACGAAACCTTTCAGAGTCAGCAACTCCAAGGCACACCCCTTGTATAGCCAGAGAATTTACCCCGCTCTTTTCACTATGACTACAGTGGCAGTGATAAAAATATATCATCTTTCACGCAAACGCGCACCAAATATGTATTTTGTTTTAATTTAGTAGCCCACTACAAGTTTATGTTCACAAAATATTTTCTCTGCTCGAAGGGCTACCTACCACTAAGGGGTTTATATAGAGAATACCTTCAAATCCCATCGACCCTAAATATTATTGCAAATAAAATTTGTACTCAAGCTTTAAATAGGCCACTTCGAATTCAGCCGAAATAATTTCACATTGAGCGATTTTCGAAAACGTCATAGAACTCTATGTAAAGGTGGATCTGTGGACTGGATCGTTTTAAATTTGATCTTTCTACCTTTTGACTCTTTATGGCATAGAGCAACACTTGTAAAGATAAGTGTACATTTGGTGATACTAAACATCACAAACTATGTCAATTCATTTCAAAATAAACAAGACTCAACTGAATCTTTTTTCACGAGGCTGTTAAACGTTTACATGTTGATTCTATGACGTCTTCCTACCATATATAAAAATTCCGTTGAGATCAAATTAAGTCCATGGAAATAAACTAACGTTTTTGTCTTTCTGAATTTGGTGTCGTAATTGACTATTATTATAATAAAGCGAAGCCAATACAATATGGCACTACAATCAGTGCTGAAAATTATTCTAGAATTTTTTTAAAGAAAACCTAAAATCAGTACATTGGAAGGATTCCCAGAAATTTTACGATCGTCCAGGCACCAACTTGACTACTAAGATTTCCCTAATTTCTCTTTGGGACCGTCCGTACGAGCGATGCGTTCTGCCCTCCCCTTTCTCGGCAACACGAACGCATCATACAATTTCCTACATTGACTTAAAACTCATCAGCTCTGCACTGAATGGTCATGACCCCAATTAAGGTGCCCTGAATTCGAAGACGGGTTCATTTCAAAATAACAATCTGAAATGTCTTCGAATTTAGAGTATCCCGGGGTCCAAACATTAGCTACATCCCTTGAACCGGTCAGGAGTCACCGCACATTGCCTAACTTAACTACCGACACTAACTAAAATACGGAGATCGCGTGAGAATGGAACACAATAACACCCTTATTGCTAGAAAAGGCAATTTGACAGAAAATGGCTGTTTTCAGACATCCGTTTCCGATACTGATGTATGTAATCAATTTGAGTGTGATGTTAAGAAATTAAAAAGAAATAGTCTATACAGTACGGCATGAATAAGGTCTGAGTTTGAAGAAGTTCATTACATCAGTACCACAAACAAATACACACTGACACACTTCAGTACAAAAGTACAAAAACAACCATACCAGTTTCATTTAAACTATAGCCATCTAAAATGATTGTTATATAAAAATAAAAAATACCAATTACACTTTTTAATCAAGATGTTAACAGATTAACGTGTTGTCTGATGTTCATTCAAAACTGCTAAAAACCTTGTGCGTGGAAAACTCGTCTAAATTTATCACACAGTTATTGCTACATTAACTTGAACTGGAATTGCCGTTAGAAAACCGATTAAAAGTATCGATATTGAATTTAACATCACTAAATTGCTTATCACTCGATTTTATTGCTTAACATTGTCACAAAAAATTGATTACAGCGACGCCCTACAATTATTAGAAACACTAGTGGCAGTGACGTTGAAAGACAGCTGTTGATTCCGAGCACGCCGTCTTGTGAGCGATCGATCGATCTAGCGCCAAATCGATATGACTATGCGATTAAATCTATGTGAACACTGCTATGGTAGAACCGTGCTATTCGAGGCACTTGGTGGCGAGACGGAGACAACGGTCACGCATCGATATAGTTACAATTAATTGGCACCGTTAAGCGAAAGCGGTCGAGACGCGGTCCAACGGAATTGTCGGTCTTCACTAATACTAATTACTATGTACAATATTGGCAGTGATTCGTATCGCTGGTCGTGTTTCGGACGACTCTCTTAACCTACGTCAGACTACGTCGTCTAGTACCTAACCTATAGAATCGCGTCTACAATTTACATTTCCTAATATTTACAATTTGTTCGCTAACATCGCGTCCCTCGAAAACCTATCGAGTCTATATAAATGATCAGTCTTGTGAGTAATCTACGCAGCGCCGCTCCACGGCCCTCGGCCGACTCTCTGGGCCTGCCTTCGGCCGCGGGCGACCGCCGCCGAAGAATTAACATCTGTCTACATTGTTATTCGACATTCTGAAAAACACTAACGCTACTCGTTGGTGACGTATCCTTCATTTTGTAATTTTGAAAGATCATAATCCTTCTTAAGGGCAATCAAAGCTTCCAGATACATCAACAACCTTTGTCCATCAGATCCTCTAATAATGTTCAGGAGTTCTACCGCCCGCTGGGCCAGAAGGAGTTGCCGCCTTGTCTTCTCCCAAGCTTCCTCTTCTTGGCTCCGCTGACTTCACATTTGGAGCTGTCGTCCTCTGTGTAGATCATGGGCAGGTTGGTGGCACTGCACTCGTTCTTCACTTCGGTAGCCTTCTGCTTCGCGAGCAGGTTGTTGAGCAGACGGGACGACGTGCACTGTCGCAGCGGCAGCTGCCTGGTCGGCTGCGGGACGACCTTCTTCACCGGCGGCGGAGAGGGCGTCTTCGTGTACGAACTACAGAATTGATCGAAGAGGACCACCTTCGTGTGAGCCGGCAACCCGGCGATCTCTACCCGTTTGATCCGCTTTACGTCTTCTTCAGCCACCCACTCGTCCTCGATCCTGAAATTTTAAACATCGGCTATAGAATATTGGAATAAAAGCGCCACGCAGAATATGACTGCAAACACCACAAACCATTTGTACCCTCACTTACGGGTAGTTTGCTAGAAACACAATCATATTTTTCATAAATGTCAAACTACCACAATAGTCATAGATTTTCAGTCGAAAAGTCGGTTTAGCTGGAAAATGTTTTATTACATTTAATGGCTTGTGTTTGCAGTTCGGGTTGCAAGCCCAAAGATGAAGAAAAAAGATAGAACCATGCAGGGCTAAAAGCTTTAATGGTTTTTGTATTGCACTAGAAATTAATATGTAAACGGTGAATGCTGAAGCTGCTATGGAATAATATTAAATGGGCTGGCAACTCATTCAGTTGCTAGCAATCGATCTATCAAAAAAACGGGCCAATCGGAGGTGGTATATTAAAATTTTTCTTCAATCAAGTGGTCCTTTAAACTCAATTCTATGCTAGCAACTTTCAAAGTGAATTCTTTGTGGCCACATTGTATAGTAGCATGCTGCATTATCGACAGAATCTAGTGATTGAATCATTTCGAATTAAAACGTAATGCTTTATAACAGATTTTTTATTTGACAAGAACCATCCATACTTTGAAAAGAGGAAATAAATATATTACTTTGAAAATTATAATAGGTCCTAAATGTGACGTTCAATACGAATGTACTAAGTTCGATATTAGTTGATGACTTTAAACTTTGGTAACAGCTAGAAAAAGTTATAACTAATATTAAAACAATATTATCAGCGCCCACAGAAAATGATATACATCACAAGATTCTTATGATAAAAAAGCTCTTCTATGTTACTTATTTGATAGGTTGTAATTTGCTTACATAAGATCCACACTAGTCGTCCAGTATATGGTAATTTATTTATAATGTAAGAAATGATTCTATTTAAGCAAACACAAAAAGAAATATAAGCAACATGGATGTTTGATACAATTTAGAAGTGGTATTTTTCAAATACCATGTTATAAATTATTTTGAAACACTACAGCAACTGTAAAGGCAAATAATGAAAAATCACACATTTTACTGGGAAGTAAACCAATCAAAATTTTCTTATACGTCTTGACCGTATTTCGTTTCTATATCCAAATCGAAACTGATGCAGTATATGATAAAGTAGACCTACAGAAAAATAAATATGCATACATATAAAATCATTTGATGATCATGATATTAAAATTAATTTGATGTAATCAATAAAAAAACGCCTACTGTGCAAGAATCATGGTGGAATTGCAAATTATGATAAAGATTAAAAAATATTCTAACAGCAACAATAGTTGTGATTCTGAACTGTATGACACCAATAACCCACCTCGGTGTTACCTTTGTCAATAATATAATAATAAAAATACTCGAACAATAGATAGCTGCAATGATTTAATAAAAATTAATATTTTTATATTAACTTAATTTTTAATTGCCATGGCTAATGTCTCTCGTATTTTCATTATATGATTAGGTTCAAATCTATTTATATATATTCCAATAATAATCTCAGTGATTTCAATTTATTTGGTTAGATTTTAATTTGTCTTAAGTTCTCACCTGAAAATATATTGAATGTTAATGGAATAATTATAAAATATATTAAAAATATAGAACAGATATCTTCTTGGTTTTATCGGGCCGATTCTTTGTTTTGTTCATTTTATAATGCCAAAATCAGTATCCTTCAAATATGCCTATTATTTTCTTAATATGCACAAAAAACCATAGGTGCATCTGTTCTACTTTTCAACTCAACTAAAACTAACTATAAATTATAGTGTATGTTGCATCTGGCTTTATGAAAGTTATTTTTTAAAATAATTTAGGAATTTAATTAAACTATTCACAGTTCCAATGGAAAGACAACACAATAATGAATGCAATTATTGAGCCCTTGTGCCCAAAAATCTGCAAACCCTCTCATAATGACAATCACTTTAAAAGAATAACAAATTTACTATCATCATCATTCAAAGTCCTAGCACAGCAAAGGCTTCAACATTTACGTTATATAGGCTCTTGAAAATCAGCTGTCGTGAAAGTATAATTTTTTAATTTAACAATCTTGTACTTACACATTCGGAGGGTAGTATGTCAACAAGGCCTCCCGTCTACCCTCGGTGGCGTTGTATCGGGTGGCGCTGAGAGCAGCGTGAAGTGTTAGGGTATGCCTCCCGGGAGGCTCTCGGAGTGGACAGGACCCTCCAAGTCGCCATCTGGTACAACGCAGTAGCCGCCACTGGAGACCTTGCATCATTCCGGTATCGAAGAAGTCGAACATACGCGCTGAAATTGAGAAATGTTATATGTGTACTGAACTGCACAGGATTCATATTACTGAAAATACAAATTGATCGTCTCTCAATTAACCAATAAATCAAAATTTTTTAAATGTTACAGTTTTGGCCTGTAAGATTGTTTCAAAATATTAAGTAAGAAAAATGTATATGGATCATCATCATCATTTCAGACGTAGGACGTCCACTGCTGGACATAGACCTCTCGTTTGGACCATTGGAGGAGGGGAGGGAGGGGGTACTTGCCACAATCGCCACGCTTGGCAGGCGGGTTGGCGATCGCAGTTAGATTTTGTAGTATGTATATGAATAGAAATAAATAATTTTCTACTGCACATACCTGACCAAGGTTGTCGTCTATACCGTAACTTCTTTCCATTCCTTCGTATCAGCTTCGCCCCGCTTTCGTTTGACTTGCGATTCGTGCCGTTTGATTGCGAGCTTCCGTTGAAGTGGTGGTTCACGTGCCGTTCCAGCAGAGTCTGAAAATAGCGTCCCGTATGTTCAAGCAACTGAAAGTCACTTAGACGCAATACTTACAAGTACGTATACTAATGAGAAATGATCATTATCAGAGCTGAAAAACTTTAAATAAAAAAAAATATTGTATTTGCTGAATTTATACGATAATAAATTCAGAAAAGCCTATTAATTGAACCATATTTAAAAGGAAATTCTTGTTTTGATCATTTTTCATTTTTTAACACAATACTTGAGAGCATCCTCCGTTTCTCCAGTAATGACACAGCTCAGAGTAGAAATAGTTGAAAACATTAACTCAAAATAAAATGTACAAACAATAGAACAATTAGTGACCCGGTGCTTGTGACATCCATCAGAATCCTCTTCATTCTACTAACAGAAAACACAGGACACAAGTTTTATTCCCAAATAACGAAATAACCTTTATTTCCTTAACTAACGTAGACCAATTTAGATCTTAGTGGCAACGTCGCGAATGTGCGAGCGAAGATGATATGGTATAAGGTGATGTAGACGCTGAGAGGTTCTCAAGGGATGGCGATTTTTCATTTTATAAAGAGATCGCGACATGCCACGTTAGTAACGAGTCATCAAACACGGAGATTTTAAGTTGATTATGGAGAGAAATAAAAAAGATGAAGGACTTTCGAAAATAATTTTCTCAAAATGGTCCAATCAGTATTGACTGGATTTAGCTTTGTGAAGCAAAGAAGAAATCACGTAAGAAGCCCTAATAGTCCCCGGCTTTCGACGATTCAAAATTATCTTGGACGAATTTTCCCGCGACTTTTTCTAAGATGCCAGGCTAGCATGCAAGTAAAGTGATGCACGCATTTCATTAGTCTTCATAATATTAAAAAAAATCACAAATACCAAGTCTTCAGAATAGTATTCCGAAAAAGATTAATTTATTAGAAGCTAAAGAATACAAAAATCCAATTTATGAAATCGCATCCAATTCGATTCATATAGACGAAAAAACAGGCATAAGATAAACAAATAGAAGCTAGATTCACGAGATTTAAGATCCCTGATAACATTGAATCCAGAAACGCAGGTACTATTAAAGAGTCTACGAGTATTATAGCAATCGCGACCAAAATCTCAAACCGTCAGAACGAGATAAACAATAACCCATACAGAATATTCGTTATTGTGGATTCGTTTTGGCGATGTGCATCCTGGTTTTACCTGAAATTCCTAGAAAAAGGAAGCGTAGAACATCTTTACATGACTTGGGCAGTATCAGTTTTGTACAAAGGTACGTGATTAAGGATGCATAGATGAGGATACTTTTATATTTTACAAAGATGGGTCCAGATTAGGAAATAGTCGTCGATGAAACGTAATTGTACCTGTGTGGAAAATCTTCTGTCGCAGCTGTCGACGATGCATTTGAAAGGTTTGTTGCCGCCGTGTGAAAGGGCGTGTCTCTCCAACCAGAGGCGTGAACACGAAGGTTTACCGCGAACTTTGCATTGCTCCCAGAGGCACACATAATTCTGCTTGCCATTTTGCGTTTCAACATGGACGGCCTGGAATTTATATTCACACATGAAGCGATATTTTGTATGTAATTTTTTTTATTTACAAAACTAGTTATTGATACACTAATACGAAGTAAATAGTAATTTAGATTTGAAGGGTCCATTCAACATTTTAAATTTAAAATTATGCGTAAATAATCAGAATGTATCATTCAAATAATGTAACAAGTGACAGCCATGGATATGATTTGGTGTATTAAAACACAATATACACACCTGTAAATGTTCTAATAAATTCGTATCACTGTCAAATTCCAGCTTGCACTTCTCCCATTGACAAATTATAACCGTTGATGACAGCTCTAAATTAGACCTTCTTCGTTTACCATCTGGTTTTACTGGGAACATTGGTGGAAATCGCAACGTTTTTGGCTGTTTTAGAATAGGGCTCTTCTGGGACTCCGACTGACCTTGTTCTATAGAACTCACACTGACACTTAAAGAAAGTAATGACGAATCCTCATCACATTCTTTGCTACCACGTGAATCACTTGGGGAATCAATCGATTTATCAGTTCCTATTCCTGATTCCGATGACTCCGTTGTAGCGCTACTAAAATTAGCTTCCATGATGGCGCTTTCGACATTCGAAGTTACATCTTTCAACACAGTTATTTGGGTAAATACAGCATCTTCACTAGTAGATACCTCTTCAACTTTTTTAAAACCTTCAGGCGCCTTATAATCTTCCTTCGTATTATCTTTTAAGAGCCTCGCCTCTTCCATAACTTTATCATTCGGTAACCTAGCAAATTTAGCCGAAGAAATTTCAGCGAAAGGCCTCGATGTGATTTTATTAGAATCTAATGCAACTATGTTATTATTAACGTTTTTAGACAGCCACGGAATATCACACTTTTGATTTAAGTCACTTAGGTCTGATTCCATTACTGTACTACTGGGTGGTTCTGTTCCCTGAATTGGATTGTCAGGTGGTTTTACGGGAGCAATGGGTATACTACTTGAATGTAATGTTTGAGTGCTAAAACTCGGCACTATAGGTGGCGGATGTTGTACTATCGGATTTGAATATGTTGATTGTGATAAACAGGCTGTATTGACAGTAGAATAACTCCATGTTTCTTTCACATTTGGCACTGAAGTCACTATGAAACCCGGCTGCGGCAGGAGCATCGGATGACTTAAATTGACGTTGAAATTCTGTTTCTGTTGCGTCACGGCATTAACAGTTTGTATTCCTGGAAAACTTTTGCTTAGGACCGGTTGGCTTGTTGCAGGGATATTTTTATTTGCAGCAGGAAACGATGATGGTAAAGCATTTGACAGTTTTAGTAAAGTGCCATTTATGAGAATTTGGGTCTGTTGATTTTGTAAGTGATTCTGTCGCTGAGTAGTCAATGATTGCGCTTGAGGAAGAACAAAGTTGGGCATTTTTGCCATAAGATTAGGTATTTGTACTACTGTCCCATTAATATTCTGTACCAATGGAAACACAAAAGGTCCATTAATTTTTGTTGGACTGGTAACATTAACACTAGGGCGATTAAAAGTGACATTTTGTTGATTTAATCCACCTTGTTGATTTAATGTTGTAATGCTTCCTTGGTTTATCGTCGTGATATTACCATGTTGGTTTATATTGGAAGCAGCAAGACCGCTTTGGGGTATTCGAAGCGTCGTTAGCATTACATTTTGGGGAACTGCCATAAACGTAGGTATAGTTGTCGAGGACGCAGTTCCAGTACATTGCTGCTGAACATTAATCTGATGGCCATTATGCAAATGATTAACAGGTACGTTTAAGCTACCTAAATTGTGATTAACAGTCATTGATACTTGTCTTACACCGTTTGGAATATTCATCTTTGGTGCCGTGCTTGCCTCGCCCGATATATTAGTTAAAGGTGACTTCGATACAGTATTTAAACAACCGTGTTTCTGTAACTGCACTTGTTTAAGATTGTTTGCTTTTGACCATGTAAGATTCTTACTGTTTGCGATACACGCTGAAGACTTTCTATTGGAACGTTTTGGAGCAAGAGTAGTTTTTTTCACAGTTTCCTTTTTCGTGGTAATAGGTTTGTTTACCAGATTGAGATTGTTCGAACCACGCGTCACTCCGTTCATTCTACTGTCTAATGTTGCCGTGTGGTTTGGACCCTTGCCTTTTGCCTCGGGCTTTACTGTTGAATTCCTATTTCTTGTCTGATTAGTTGAAGTAGCGGGGGCTATTCGAACGCCAAACATTTCACGTGTATCCGAAATTGGCACTTTACTCTTGCAATTTGAATTATTATTTATACTGTTCTGTTTATTAATATTAATTTTGGCGGATGGGTCCGATAATTTTTTATCGCGCTCAGTTTTCTTGTTTTCCGTTAAGCCGTTTAAAACGCCACAATTCAGTTTTTCTTTTACCAATTTCTCTTTGACTTGTCGTACTTCTACAAAGCCATTCATTGTATGTACCTCTTTTATGTCCTTCGTCCTACAAAATTCCATCACACTATCTGATTTTTTTAAAGGGGATTTAATGAGATCTTTTATTTTAGGTTCAGCTTTATGTGCAGACTGAGGCGATTTGTGCGTTGTTTGAGATTGTTTCCCAACATCAAGCAAGACTTTGGGACTGAGAGTTTGAGACAGATAAGAAATATATTTCTCGAGATCTTGCGTGACACCATTTTTGGGGAGGCACTTCTTTTTGGTCTCTTCGCTAGTGATAGTGGCGGCATCACGCTTGAGGCCGTTTTGCGGCTTCATCTTGTGGCTAAAAAACTCAGTGATTCGGCGGTGCACGGGGTTTGGGCGGCGCAAAGGCGCGGGCTGTGCCGCGAGACGGCGCGGAGCCTGCTCGCTCGCCCAGGGTGGCATGCGCGCGCTCACGCCCTCCTCGCTGCTGCACCCCGACTCGGGGCTGCGCGGGGAGCGTGGCTCGGTGATGTCGCTGCCGCTGCAGGCACTGCTTTCCGGCGGGCTCAGCACCGCTACGCCACTGAAACGATAAAAAACATTATTAGCTTTTTATTTTACTTATTTATTCTATATAATGCGTAAACTTTTAATATTTGTAATAGTTACTGAAATCAGCTGTTGAATGGCTACGATCGATAATACGGCGGTAGAAAGAGCGACCGCTGAAGCGAGAGGGCACGACAGATCGTCGCGAGGAGAGGTGCAATGCCCTGCGAGTGCAGTGACGCAACCCATTGCACTGACCGCCCGACCGATCGGCCACGTTCATTTATTATTTTCGGACATGCGACGCACATACGACCTCCGACGCTACGCTATCTTGAAATGAGAATAATTTAGTAGTTAGACGATTTGCGATATTTCTGTTTGATCGCACGTTATTCCCACGGCGCCAAATATCGATTAGCCGCACTGTATGGTTTTTCGATAGTATAAAAGCTACATAAAAAATATTTAATAGCACTTTCTATTTACCTAACTAGGTTTAATATCTTCTGTACACCACCAGTAAAGTTTTGAGTGGGTAAGCTTTGATTAGTTTAATTTTCAATTTTAGTGCCCGGAAGTTAAGGATTAATTTTGAAAACGTCGCGAGGTGTAAAGCGCTAGTGGGGTTACGTCTCGTACCGTCAAGTGTACACCCTCGCCCTTAGCAAAGCCACAATGTACACATAACTAGACCTTCAGCTCCCCTTTTTGTCTCGCTTCAGAGGCAAGCTTTTTCTAATTGACCCAATTTTCTTACAGCGACAGATTTTAAGATTACGACCCTTACAACAACGGAAAATTTGATGTTAAAGATTGTGAAATCCTGTTTAAACTATGAATTCGGTACTGTCACGGTGAATTTTACTTCGTTGCTTTTCTATTACTTTTAATTTATAAGAATACTGAGTAGGGTCATTAGAGGCTGAAGAGTTTTGAAAATCGTAAGTGTTCAAACGACCTTTGTCTATTATTACGAGATGTGGAGCACATCAATCTTGCTAGCAATTCTTTTAATTTTTTGCGAATTGACGAAAGCAAAAGTGGGCTGTCATATGTAGGTGAGGCAGCTTCGGCAAGGTCAGACGTGTCGATTTCGGCCAATGACCCGCGCTACATTGTAATCTTGGCACAGTCGCTCAATTTAATTCTCCTCGAATATAAAAGACATGCGCATTTCGCTGAACACGCAACGAGTAAAAATAAACAAAACAGTGAAAGATAATTTATTCCAACGGAGAACATGTTTTCAAAACATTCAAACATATTCTTTTTAATATATATATTTTTAATGTTTAAATTTTAACTATATTTCTAAGATCGTCTAAGTCGGAAGTCTACCGATATTGACTAAAGATTAATTATGAACAGTTGCTTCTATTATCATATATAAGTCAAAATCAATTTTCTTTATTCAGTAAATAATTAAAATAAAAAATAGTTTTAAATAGTATAATTCTTAATTACCTAAATAAAAGCAAAAAACATTGAGTTCGGTCGGATTCCATTTACTTGACTCAGGAAAGAATCAATATTTCAATATTAATAAATAACGACATTACATAATTCGGTTGTCTTTCTTTTGTTTATTTTTGCTCGGCATTTTGATAACTTTAAATTTTATAGGATCCCGATCCAAGATTTATATAGATCTTCTATATAATCTGAAATCTTTAATTTAATTAAAAAATTTTAATGTGACAAGCTTTATTACAGAGATGACGTTTAATCATTTGTTTAAATTTTTTTATTTAATTTTTTTTTAGTTTGCTTAGAATTGTGCTAAAACACCTTTAAAAGAAATTTTGAATTTTATTCAATTGAATGGCGTGCACAACAATTTTGTCGTTATTCTTAGTACTCTCATTGTTCAAGAATATTCCTATGCGAAGTATTAGTTGAGAGCCCAGATTTCCTTGTCGTCATTGCGCAAATGATAACATTTACTGAGTAAAACTTGCGAGACTAATGATGTCATTCATGGAAAACCAACAACGTAATTATATTAATATATTTTATCAATATTCAATGATATGTTTCATACGCATACAGTTAGAGGAAACAGACGGGCAGAATTTTTATATATCTTGTGATATATTTAGCGTTAGCTAGTATTGAATAAATAAACTTTTATTTCACCCTTAGAAAATGAGAGCCCATTCTCGTATTATGAAGGATGTCATACAGCGGCAAAAAATTCTATAATGACTATGCAACATGCCGGTTGCAGAATTGGGGTGGTCGCTACGATCACTTTTAAACTGGCAGCCTCTCGTTGCACTAAATTGGAAATATTTTTGTTCGAAACCGAATATAACGGTAGTAAACTATGAAGTTAATAAACCTTTGAGTTTCGAATTAAATTAAAAACTAGCAAAATTAAAAAAACATTGTAGTTTATATAATATACAAAAATATTTATTCAATTAATGTACTTAATTATACATTTACTATGAAAACGGTGACACACGAGCAGGAGGCTCGCCTAATATTAGCGGTCCTTCGACCATGGACACCCTCAGCCCTTGCAGGGCCACGGCAATTTTGTAATAAAAAGCCGCTAACCTTTGGAATTCCTTAATTACCTTTTTATAATGTAAAAATAATAATTTTAAAATGTTTCACGTTACATGAACCGATCCTCATTATAGTTTCCATCAGGACTGTCCAGTTACCGATCCCCGAGGGACAAGTGGGCGTACAAAAGAGCAAATGATATGTCGCGCGCATCCCTGGGGCGCCCGAGTGTAAACTACAGCCCTTCCAAATTCGGATTGCACACGCCATATGGGGATAGTGTTTCATGAGAATCACTTTAAAGCCAATTGGTATCATTGCACTTCACTTTGATTAGGCTTGGACGATTGGTTTTACCGAAATCAGTACAAAGATTTTGCTAAGACAATCGTAGCTTATAGTTGGATTATAGGCTATGATCGAGGCTTGTGAACAAGGACTCAAATTGAGGGATATACAAATATAAAAGACAAAGTGAATAGGTATAAATATATAATACATAAAATATACGCTTTAGCTTTTTTGTCCTAAATATCCTTTTTTAAGACGATTAAAAAAACTTTTTATCACAGTTGATTTTGGCACATACTATAGCATTATATATTTTTTTATTATTGCAGTAATCAGAACAATTTTAGATGAAATATTGTGTTACAACTATAATCTGGAGCTGTAGTGTAAAAATGATATTTAAGGCGAAATGTGTACCTTACCTATATAAATTCAAGAAACAATAAGTATGAGAAGACTCATAAATAATACATAAACACGTCAAAGATGAAATCAGACTTCCGTAAACAACGCGACGGTCGAACATTACGGCAGACGATAGTACACCTACATTGGAGCGTTTGCGGCGAATCGTAACTACTCGCTCGACATTCACATATCACTTTATTTACACCCATTCAATTAAGTTGAAAGGAAGTAGTGTCGCGTCGCGTGAGAATCGTGTCAGGGAGGGAGGCACCACCTTCGCCCCCTGCTCCTCCTCCCACAGACCCCTACCGACTCGGGACGATTATTATGCTAAGTGTCTGGGACTATAGGGGTGAGTTTTTCGCATCTGCTATTTATTTACGCGTTTTATATTCATAGGATTTAGTAACAGAGTTACGGTTCATTATTCTACAAGGTTTTGACGTGACGCAAGATTCTATTGTGACCTCTATTTCATTGATTTACGGCCTATTGTGGAGTGCGCAGAAAATAGGTTAGTGGGAGGGGCTGAATGGCTTGTTCGATTCAATTTAGAAAAATAGGTACATATTCTAGATTGTTGATGTTCGAACTCCTAAAAGAACGAAGAAAGAAAGAACGAAACAGGCTCATTGTTGACATATAAATAGGAAAGTACGAAGTCGTTTGATTTATAGGATTTTAAAAGAGGCCTTGATTAATAAAGTTATTGATAACCTAATTCTTGAAATGAAAATTTAAAGAAAGAAGCAAAATCACAGAAAAAAATAAAATCAAAATCTTAAAATTTAATTTAATCTGAAAAAACCATCTTTAAGATATAAACATGTTGGGATAAGTCAAGTATTTGATAACTCAAATCGGACACGTTAAAGCAATTCAGTCCCGATTCCCGTCGGAATTCAACAACTTAATTTCCCTCTCGACTGCAGACAAAGCTCGATAGCCGATACTTCGACAGCCAACTTCTAGATACGTGTCCAAAACAATGCTACGATAAAGTTTAGAGCGACAATGTCAGAGAGAGATTTTCGAGATGTTGGTGCAACTGAACATTGTCGTAGTCAACACTTTTTGAAAAATGGCATATGACAATGGGCGGAGAGCCGCTTGTCTTAGGTGAGCCTCTAGCTCGTTTGCCACCGTTATTATAAAAAAAACACTACCAAACTTCATTTTATTTAAAAAATATATCTATAATATACAGCAAAAATACTCACTAAGTTACTACAAGATACCAACCCTTTACGTGATAGTGGCTTATGATTGGAAATAATATCATTTGTAAGCCGCGGGGAGTGAGTACGCTGAACGAAGCGCAAAGACGAAAGTTCCGGCAACGTCTGGGCAGGAAATAGACGAAGCCACAAGGGCCCTTTGTTGCCGGCACTCCACATTTCTAAACTTTGTAAATCCTACATAAAACGGAGCTAAACAAGCAGGCGATACGTCGCTTGCTAAATTAAGACGGGAAAGTAGAACAGATTTTTAATTCCGCTGCTATACGGGGTTTTCTGAGCCGGTTTTGTCAATTTGTTAGTACTCATCCGTGTATACTTGCTTGCTCACTCACGTGATGAAAAATATGCAGTGATCGCATGTCAATGTTATATTTTAATTTTCTGCCTTCTGTTCATCGTCATGATTATACTGTAAGTTGTCCATATTTCGTCATCATTTCAGCCGTAGGACGTCCGCTGCTGGACACAGGCCTACCCTTCGGACTTCCATGTATACCTGTCGGAAGGCGACCTGCACCCAGCGTTTCCGGTGACATTTATAAAGTCGTCTGTCCTCCCTTATGGGTGGACGTTAGCTGGTCCGTGGTCTCCGCTCTAACACTTTTAGGCCCATAGGCCATCTGTTCTACGTGCAATGTGGCCTGCCCATTGCCACTTCAGCTTGCTAATTCGGCGCTTATTTTAGTTCGTCTACTTATCTCCTCATTTCTGATTCGATCACTCGATCGTCGCTGATTGAGCCTGAGCTTTTAGATGAGGCCCATGGTGAGACCACGTTTCCGCTCCGTAAGCCATTACTGGTAACACATACTGTCCGTATTTAGATAAAACTGCTGACATGCCCTGGCAAGGGTTATTTCCTCCTATTTGTCGTAATAGTATTAGTCACCAGGAGATACGTTTACTAATTTTAATACAATACCAGCTACTGTCGTATTGAGGATGCGTGCTGTGCGTGAGACCCTCGCTGCGACGCCACGCGATCGTGTGTGGCATAATCACCATATCTACCACGATACAATATCTACCACGTTCTGTTGTTATTTCAGTCGAGAATTTGTAGCCTATGTTCGGAATCACATTCTTTTATATTAACGGTGGCGAACGAACAGGAGGCTCACCTAGGGCAGGCGGTCCTCCACCGATAGAATACGCCTTGCCCTTAGAGAGCCGCGGGTGCGTTGCCGGCCTTGAAGAGAATATGTACGCTCTTTCCTTGAAGGTCCCCAAGTCGTATTGGTTAGGAGGTACCTCTGCTGGCAGCTGATTCCAAGCTGAACCACAGAGGTGGTACGCGGCACAAAATGCCTTAAAAACGCTCAGTTATGGAACGACAAACATCGAGGTGAAAGCGATGAAACTTAACACACGCATATTAAAATAAAGCTTAGGTTAGTCTGACCGAACTGTTTCTAACGCAAAACATATTGTTATGAAATTTAATTTCTATTTTTTTAGGTATACCATATAAAGATGTTTGTATATTTAACTCTTACTAAAAGTACTGATAACTTCCCAAACGTTTTCAAACGATTTTGATTAAGTCGCGTGCTATTTGATTACGATTAGACGCGGTAGTTTTAGTGCAGCGCTGCAAACATAATGTGATTTAAAAGCAATCTCGACGTCGCTCGCTCCATTTCCGAATGAGCGTCGCATCATCGAACGATCTCGTGCTGTCGTAATGTATTCCACTGCCATTTCACGGACTTTTAGCTTAAGGAAATTTGACACATCATTCATAAACTATTCAGTTATCGTGGTATGAGACTATAATATGGTATTTGAGACATGTCGAAGTGTAATTGGCGAAATATGAGGTAGGTCAATCGTAAAGCATAATCTGTTCAATTTAGATATCGAATGTCAGTTTTAATCTTTTGTTTTACATTTGTTTTACCAAACTTGCAACTATGTTTTACACTAATATAATAAAATATGTTTTAAAAATTGAATATAACAAAAGCAGTCTGTTATGCAGAAATAGGATAGAGACTTAACTTATATTTAGGAGTTTCGCAAATAAATCCCGCTCCTAACATAACCGCACGCACATACCGCGTATTTGCCAGTACGTAACGAACTATGCTAATTCGCATCTCAAAGGCATGGGGGACGACCCCCAGCCCGCGGTGAACGGCACAAAAACCAATTAAACAGACTGTTGTAATTTTAATACCATCAAATTATACATTGCAATTATAATATTTATGGGGTAACTAATGCGGAAGTTACGCTATTTTTTATCTAACTAACTAAATAAATTCTAAGTTATTTTTATAACTCATTGAGTAAAGGATGGTTTACTTTTTATATGTAAGGATTATAAAATTAATGTAATATATAAATTGCGATTAATAATAACGAGTGTGGCGAAGACATGACAAGATGAAAATCAAATACAGTGTAAACTTCAGGTACCGTCCCTCGATTTAACGACAAACTCCCTAAAGCGTCGAAATCAATTGGCTTTATTTAGTTGGTTTAGCTTGTCTTCCATACATTGATTTTTCTTCTCTCCATTTAACGTCAACTCTTTATAACGCTTTAAATGCTCAGTCCCTTCAATGTCGTTATATAGAGTTTACACTGTAATTCAATTAACAGATTCTTCCTATTCTATGTTGTTCTAAATTACACAAAATCATACAATTGGCGCAAGAAGTGTTGCAACGACAAAACTATAAAATCATAACTTCAAATAGTAAGCGCATGGCAAAGACAACATTCGCATTCAAACATTCGATATTTTATTATTGCAACTGTAGAAGCTAAGAATCACTAACAAACCAGGAACTAAAATAAAAGTGCACTCGCTCCTGCCATATACACGTACATATCAATAATGCATATTATCTGGTAAAGGCTAATCGATGCAGGTTAGATAACAGGTAGCAAAAAGAACCAGACACGCAACATACCACTCCCATACAACTTGTTCAACGATAAACGTTTAATCTTTCTCTACACAGTATACTGTATATACACTATTTTTCTACTTAAAACTCTACATGTAATAAAGTTTTTGATTCAATTAAAGTTCTATAAATACCAATTGATAATAACCCTTTCACTTCTTACCAAAAATAAAGTTAAATAACGGATTCAAAATCAAAATACGAAAGTACTCAGACATCATTATATCATAAGCGACCATGTTAGTAAGTATCATCATCATCGGCCTATCAAGTCCACTGCTGGACATGGGCCTCCCGCAAAGACGACCTTTTACGACCTTGAGCGATCTGGGTCCAATGGTTACCCGCGACCTTCATGAGATTGTCTTTTCATCGCGTGGTGGGAGTAGGTATACCTGCCTGCGAATAGCTGTTACAGAACTTATAACTTCATTGGTTTTGGATCATTTAAAACAAAAATTTAATATCTGAAAAAGAAATAGGTTTTAGGAGAGGTCAAGCTCTTGTAGTCTTGTAAAAGTAGAATTGATAAGCTTATCAAATGAGGGCCGTTGCACCGCCCTTGTCAATGATAAACCAGAGTTAACATTTTAAGTTGACAACATACTATAGCCGAGTTCACATTGATTACTCACTCCGTAATGATATCAAAAAAGGAGAGGACTCGTAGGAGAGCCAGGCTGAAGCATATGCCGACGCACTAATTGGGCCAGCTCGTCCGAAGTAATACCACGGGCTCACAGAATACTCAGCGTGAAACGGTACTTGTACTGAATATCGCAGAGTGAGTGAGGATATGGAAGGCCATTAAAAGTGGCGCTTAAGCGGCGTAAAAGTCGGTAATACAACCAATGCTCAGAATGTGGCGATTGTTCATGGGCGGCGGTGTTCTCTTACCATATAGGAAAAAAAATATTTAGTTAACACTCGTATAACCCGCCCAATGTAAAAAAAACTATTTAGGTATTATAATATCTACAACGTTTATTAAGTGATGAATACATTTCTTATTTATATGTGAAAATGAAATCAATATCTACGTATTCATTATATTCGAGGCAAACAATCAAGCATTATACGAGTAAGTCTGTAGGTATACACAGTGTAATCGTTAATGCGATTCATGTCAAGTGCGTAAATAATGTGCTATGTGTGTTACAAGTAACAGCTAAGTTACTACAAGATGTCAACGCAAGGCGCTCGTAAGATTTCAATCGTCTGCGCAATAAATCCAAGACAACGCAAATTGTGTGATTGCAATAACATTACCAAGGCACCCTAAGCTTATATTAGTTGGTATGCCGATATGAGCCACTTCATGAATAAATAGATAGATGTAGGTGTGAATTTGAAAATATATATCATATCGAATACCGTCATTTCTCTCAAAACTAACAGTACGACGAAATAATATGTATGTGCACGTACTTTTATGATATTTACGATGGATCCGTTCATAAAATATTATTAATAAAGAAAATGCATTGTTTTAATAGAGCTTGCAGTGTTTAATGTACCCAACGTCTTAACTAATAGAGTATGAATCTAAATGTAATTATAGAGAATTTGTTTGCAATAATTAAAGGCACAACATTTCCACTTAGATGCAACGTTTCTCTTTTTCTATCGTTATTCGACCAAACACTAATGTGTTCGTATGTCATTGAAACCTTAAGGCGGTACTGATAAGTTTTGCATTTATGAAATATGATGTAGGACGAATATAGACACATTGGTGTTCCCACGTCACATCAATGTGCCAGTTGTTCCCTCCAAGTTTTGGGCGTCGCCGTGGCGAACACGGGCCCTAGCGCTCGTAATCGTGCGCCTGAATTAGAGGAAGTGCGCATCCGGTGTTTAATTAACATAAAGCTAGCGGACTCTTGCCGACAAGTGTTCACACTTTACGCGTCTCTGAACATTATCGAAAATATCATATTTGGTATCAGAACATATTTTAAGAGAACTAATATTTTTCCGTCCATGTACGAGGTACTGGACATAAATTGTCGATCGTTATTGTGTATCGAAGAAGCAAGAAAAACTGTCTACCAGTTTTAAGTAAACGGCAAGCTATAAAGAAAGCAATTACTACTATAACAATTATAGTTATCTTTTTAAAATGTGTATACAGTCTCCTAAGTTGTTTTTCTTTCTTAGCAGGCCTAGATGCTAAAGTATCGAGTAACGTTGCTTAACAGTGTATTAGGTTACGAGTAGGTAAGGGACTCTTGGGTGTATTCAGGTTAAGTAGGACCTGACGCGGCACGATTACTTCGAAGCCAGGTTATCGTCAAATACATACGATGTCGGCAAATACTTGATAAATCACGCGTATATACTCTAGACCATAACAATTTTCTATATCTACAAGTTACTTTTAGGTCATATAGATAATAATGTTATTTTGGCGGGTGTATTGAATATTTCGGCCGTAGAATATGAAAATAGATATAAACTAAACCCTTATAATACAACTATTACAAGGCCTTTCGAGCGTATCTCGATATATATTATTTAAGTGTTGTTATTAGAAATCGCTTAATTAATTGTTTTTATAGTATAGCGGACAACGGAGCAGTTGGGTCTCCTATATGGTAAGAGCCGAACCGAGCCAAAGTCCGCGCATTGCTTGTGTTGCCGGCTATTTACGCCACTTAAGCGTCATTTTAAGAGCCACCGATATCCTCACTCACTCAACGAAACACAGTACAAGTACCGTTTCACGTTGAGTATTCTGTGAGCCCGTGGTCACTTCGGACGAGCTGGCCCAATCAGTGCGTCCACATATGCTCATGCTTCAGCATGACTCTCTCACGGGTAAAAACTATTACAACTATTCACAATTGAAGAATAATTTATATGGTATAAAATCTTAATGAGAAGTTATAGCTTTAAAATTACAGCGATGATTTACAATTGCTGCCTATTGGAATCGTAGTATAATTCTGTTCGATAGGTCTTCGAATGGTAAGTGCATGTAATCCATATAAAAAATTAAATGGTTGGAACACGCCAGGAATTCAGGTTAAATACCTGACTCAATTATACTGGTACCTACTGGCTAGTAAAGCGCACGCAACTTACGTAAACCCATCGGTTCATATTGTATTACAGGGATGGTATTCATTTAGATCTACGCTGTACATTTAACTTACTTATTAAGAATCTGATTGTTATTTGTCACTATTAGTGAACGATGGTGTTATCAAAATAATTGGAACTGAAGTCAGTCCAAAGCAAAAAAGCGGCTACAACAAAGATGGAGAGTTTTACCTGGGCAGGCTACTATTTAAATTGTATAATGTAACATTAGTACACTTGTTTTCACAGCGCGAATATCACAAAGATTGTAAACAAAAGCAAAACAAAATGACGTTCATAGGCGTTCATGTATATAATTCACTGCGAATTAACAATATTTGCAATACTTCGAACACATTTTTGTAAGATTAGATATACAGTGTAAACTCCATGTAACGTCCTGCGATTTAACGACGAACTCCCTAAAGCGTCGAAATCAATTGACTTTAGTTGGTTTAGCTAAGTCTTCCTTCCATCCGCCTTTTCTTCTCTCTATGTAACGACAACTCTTTATAACGCTATAAAATGTCCTTTAAACAGTCCATTCAGTGTCGTTATATAGAGTTTACACTGTAATTTAATATTTAGCCTTTGAAAGCCATTCACGTAAAAACGTATGTTATCTTCGACAATATTTTTCAGTGCATTTTATATTTATAACCACAAAACGAGAGAAAGTTTAGTAGATATATTAAATCCAATAACCACGCCAACATACTTGAACAAAAGCATCTTACAAAATCAATGCGGTGTCCGGACAATGCGGGCGCGGTCCAGGGTTCATCAACCCACCACAAATGACACCCATGCGATACCATCGCTGGCATTAAACTAATCATTCTCTTGACATGCAAAAGGTTCTTGTTATGACCTCCTATGGGAATTATCTATTGGCTTCAATCTACGTAACTGCATATTAACAAACGACATGCAATTTTCGCCAAACAACGCTTCTGTAATGCAAAAACTTTACCCATTATTTGTCAATAAGACAATTTTCCATATAATTTCATCTACTAGAAGGTGTACGTTAGAAATGAATAATTTAATGAAAACATCGGAGTGGAAAAAATAAAAATATATTTAAATAACAAATGCTATGTATAATTAACGAGCGACAATTAATATTGAGACATATTAACAGCGCTTGTGATTAGCCACTTCATGGATAATTGCGCACGCACTACGGATTTCCTTATTCGCATTCTATTTTACCCCATGCGTTGCTATAATATGTAAAAATATGCAATCCCGAGAATCTGATATGCATAAAATACAGATAACAATACAGATGCTTATCTCTCTCCGCTTCTATAAAAATGCTTGAACAAGCAAGTACTTATTTAGAGGGTGTGACCATGTCTTAGGAATTACAATGTCACTGATTTATTACTAATAGTATTAAATATTGGATAAAGTCTGAGCAAATTCCAACTCACCAGCAATATAAACATATACAAATGCTAATCCGGTAATTATATATATATAATATAATATTCGGTATGGTGAAAAACCAAAACGTAAATTACGTGGCTGGCAATAAATTTAAATCAGTGTGCATCTCTAGTTGTCCAAAACAGTTCAATACGGGCGGTGTTTACGTTACACAAAACAAAAGAACACAGCATTTCCGTTAGCTGGTTCAATATGAGCATTCAGACCTTAATAAATTACAGATGTTTTTATTGCTTTCCTTGTAAAATTAGTCCGATGTGCTTTTCATTAGGGCTTTCTCTGTAAGTTCGATGTTGTTTTATCACATAAAAGACATCTGAATATATAAGAATGTTAACTCGAACAATAACCAGTAACCGCAGATTCTATTGCATTTGTATAATAGACATGTAATGGTGGCTCTTCTGATTTATGTAATGGGTTACGCGTGATGAACTTTAGGTTTTGTCAAATTAATACCATTCTATATAGGGGGCTTTATCATCTGTAAGTTTATGTTTACATAAGGGACAATATATTCTTGCATACAGAGTAACCGCGAATAAGATCTCATTTACATATAAATACAAAAAGTTACTGCCTTAACTTATTAAGTTAATATGTAATGGAAAAGTAATCTTATTAAATAGTATTTTTGATATCAGTGGGATTTAATAGACTGAATCAAAGAAACACAAGATATACCTACTTTTCAATAGTTTAACAAAATATTATAATTTGTCATTCAATATATTGAATTAAAGATCAGCGCTATTGTAACGTTCATACTCAAGCCTACATAAGTTTTAATAAGAGTATGTCAAATTGTGCATATTTTCATAAAGTCTACATAAAATCGTACTTCTTTGGTAGTGTACCGTTTTATATTTTAAAAAGTGCGGACAGAGCACTCGTTAATTGACTAAGAACTCTTAGTTGCATACAACTTTTATCCATTTAATACGTATAATATGCTATCGCAATGTTTATGAGAATTTTATGTGCCCTGCCGCGATCTCGGTGCCTGCAATAAAATGGACGACTAAAACATTTACCTCCTGTCACCTTTTAAACATTTCAATATCTCAAGGCTTAATGCATTCAACCTAAAAGATTCTTATATTTTTGATTGTATAACTGCAAAGTGTTGAAATATTTTTAATAATATAACTTTTATATTATCTTCCTTCCGAATCATAAAAAGAATCTCGCAACTATCTCAGTGAGCAAAGCAGACTGTGGATATTAGCAATTTCTCATGTTTAAGAGGTGCTTTTACTTTGTTTCGTTGAGTGAGTGAGGATATCAGAAACCCTGAAAAATGGCGTAAAAAGCCGGCAACGCACCCAATGCGCAGACTGTGGCGCGGTTGTCAATGGGCGGTGGTGTTCTCTTACCATTTAGAAGACCCGCCTGCCTCGTTGCCCGCTATACAATATAAAATTAAAAAGAGATTCAAATCTAACATCAACAGAATAACAAAAAATGCGAAGGTGGATTTTTGTTGCAATTTAAGTGTTGCAGATCCCCACAAGTCGTCACCTGATTTGCATTGTGATCTATTAAAATCAATACATATTATCTCTATTTACCTAACCAATACCGTAACAATATTTTTGTTAAATATAATTGAATAATTTATTTTTACTTCTCGTCACACAGAGAGTAACATAATTTTTCCAGTGTGAATAAGAATCAGAATCACTTGCACAAATATAACTAATAATAGGTCTACAGATTGGTAAAATAATTATTAGCTCAACGGTATTATGAAAATAAAGGCAATGGTAGCTACGGTGCAATACTCGATTTTTAAAGAGCAGAGGCCCCTTTTCTTTTATAAAAAATATTGGAAAACACTCAGCATACATTAATAATTATTTTTACAATCTCTATATCACAAATCCTTTATATAAAAGGAAGACGGCTTTTGACGACAAGCAGCTACCAAGCTATTTCAGCCAGAACTGACCAACTTTTAATAAAACATTAGAATAACTTTGTATTGTTAGTAAATTTTGGTCAACAATTGATCATAATCAACGAAATACGAATCCGCTAAGAAACTCGTTTAATATCTATTTTTTTTGAGAGTACCAAACAATTAAATAACAATGTATAAGTAAGTACCTACATAAAAATGCCAGTAAAACAACCAATGCGCGTACTGTGGCGCAGTTGTATATTGGACGGTAGTCTCTTACCATATAAGAGACCAACTATCCCCATTGTCAGCTATACCATAAAAAAAGTGTAAGCCCCTTAATTTTAACAAACTTCCAAATGTAAGAGAGCCATGGTGAAGCATATGCATATGCACTTATTGAGCCGGCTCGTCCGAGATGATACCACGAGCTCACAGAATACTCAACGTTAATCGGTACTTGTATTGTGTTTCGCTGAGTGAGTAAGGATATCGGAGGCCCTTAGAAATGGAGCTTAAATGGCGTCAAAAGCCGGCAACATAACCAAAGCGCGGACTGTGGCGCAGTTTTCCATGGGCAGCGGTGTTCTCTTACCATATAGGAGACCCACCTGATCCATTGTCCGCTATACTATATAAAAAAACATGCTGTACCTACCTATAAAACGCCAGATGTTAATAGTAATTGTAATATAGATGTTAAATGTAAATAACCAAAGGCGGCAAATCAAACCTGACAACCGGTCACAATCACGGACAATTTGTCAGACTGTGTTATCCAGCTTTCAATTGTTAGTGGCGTTCTATGATTAAAGAATTTATTCTTTCACTTTTCTCGCTTAAGAAGGCACAAATATGTCGTTTATATATAAAATTGATAATAAATGTATTTACAGCAGTACGGTTCAAACAAGAGATACCTACAATTTTGTTTTACGTAAAACTAATGTTATCAATCAAGCTTGTTGCGACTTGCGAATAATATAAACACATCATGGTCTAACTGTTATTGTAAATACAAAATCGTAATAGTTTTTGTTGTACATTTAAGGATATTGTAGTGAATAGAAATTTTAGAAGGTTACCTACCTACCTATGTCGGTGGTAAAACTTATTACAAAGCACTAGAAAAGAACTTTTTCTATATAAAATGCAATACATAAACTGCATTTCTGAAGATACACCATCTGATGCGAGAAAAACAACTCGCAAACCGGTTTTTGTGAACAAAAAAAGGTAAAAAGCAATAAAGATTATTGTTAAAAAAGACTAACAAAAAATCTTTTGTTGCGTGTGAGATGCTAACAAAAACATAACTAAGAAAAAAAATAACGAACTCGGTAGTCGGAATCAGGCAAGTGGGTAACGTTTCTTAAGAAAGAAATATATAACGATTTATTTAATCTGGTATATTTTCAATACACAAATAAAATGCTGTATAATACATAACCTAGCAATTTTTTAAGGATTTTATCGTAATCAGCCTTTTAAACTAATATATGATCGACGATAGGCCCATTTGAATGGTTAATATATTCAAGCTAAACTACCAAAAATATCTCAATTACGGGATACATATTTTTGATGATAGCGATGAATCATTAAGTGCCATAGACGACATTGAAACTGTTTTGGAGCGATTAAGTTCATTGACATTGCCGAATACGTAATGTTTAATGATAACATCTAATATTTCCTGTACGAGTTAATATTTAGATTCTGCCTGCCCGAACTAAAATACCAAAACATATAGAAAGTGTATAACAATAATATAAAGACACTAATAAGACAATGAAATATAATATCTTTGCCGATATTCATTATTATGAGGAAGCAATCGAAGGCCAGGATAAGGCAATAAAGATGTGTCATATTGCATCCGCAAACATTGTGACCTTAGTTAACACAAAGAATTGTAATGTTATTTTTCTAAGTTTTCATATAGTATTATTATCGACAATTTTAAATGAATCGAATCTTATTTCTCCATAAAATATAACTATTATACGCCGCGTCTACAAAATGTACGTTCTCATGAGTGATTGTTATTTACAGGTCACATAAAGCGTGGGCTCAAATTGAGTTCATAAATTCCAGTCAAATCTAACTAGTTGTAGGTATGTAGTTTTAATTAAAACGATTGCTAGGAAACTATATGACGTAGGACAGCCGTAAATTCCGCGTGCTACTCATTCCTTTTTAGTCAGATATACATAGATAAGAAATAGATAAATTATATGTAAGGAAAACCGGAAGGTTAATCGCAAGGTGCCTTGTGCACCTGCATTTAGACCTTCAGGCAAGCGTTGTCAATAAACTTAGTTTACTAGCATTATTTGACGTATGTGAGGTGGTTCCTTTCAACATTCTTATCAATTTTTGTTTAAAGTAACAGTTACTTTCTATAGAAATTTATTATCTATTTTGAGATTACTTAAAAAATAAGTTGGATGAGAAATAAACAGGTGATCACGATTCATGTATCATTAATTTTATTTATGCGCCGAAGTCATTTAAAGACGAATGCATATTCACGCGTTGTTCAATAATTGATGAATCCAAATTAAAATCAAGTCAAAGTTAGTTATACCTATTATACCTATACCTTTTATAGCTATAAACTCAAGTCAAAAAAACGTTTTCCTTTATCTAATTTTGTAGAAGTGAATAAAAGAAATTAAACATACAGGTAACTAAATCTTTGAAGAAAGGACTTCGCGAGTATAACAAATTGGCATGCAAGTACTATCTTTGTCGAATAGTGAGTAAAAGTTTTGACGCGGTATATTTTGCGCCAAATATTGTAGCGGCGCGGCGTGTTGCTTACCGATCGGACCACACGGCCGCGGCGGGGTATGGGGCAACGAACGTGACTGGGACGATGTCCATGCTCGCGCATGGCGTAATCCGGGATAATCACCTCGATTCATGATGTAGCATAACTCTGCATCGCCTAGCGCCAACGGTCAGCTCCTCGGCGGTAGAGCACTGCACATCCTCGCCATCACACACACACGATCGATCTCACGAGATACACCCAGTCGGCACTGCACAGCACTGTCACGGACACAGGGGAACGGGCGGCGTGCGCTATGAACGCCGATGCACTGACGGCAGTGCGCCGCTGTCCCGGGCGCGCAACAGCTGACAGGAGGCGCAGTCCCCCCGCCCTTCTTTCCAACACCCGCCGCCCCCGCCGCGCTCCCCTTGGTCCCGCGCGCAGCCGCGAGCCGGTGCGTGCGCCTCGCCCCTCACACCACCTCTAATCCATTATTTACGGACGGACGACCGGTTTCGGCCGCGTTCTCGGCCTGCCGCTTCACGATCGTTCAAATTTAATGCCCTTCCTATGTCCGGCCTCTAATGCGATAAGATTACGGCTGTCAAGTTCCAATCAGCTCGGAGATTCTCTGCCTCTACGTTTGTATTTGAAGCTAGTGCACGGAACAGACGACATTGCGCTGCTTTATCTAGCGCACTTTTACGACAAAACGTGACTGATATGAGAACCGGGCATTGGAACCAACCATCATGGCAGGCCGTGCCTTGTACTCGGCGCATTAAAACCCTAGTGATACATATACTGTTTCAAGCTATAAAATGTGAACTTAAAGCGGTGAAAACTAAAAATAGATTTAGACTGGGAATGCCATTTCGTTTTGCAGAACTTTTCAAGACATTTCTAACCATCAATCATATTAAACAAAAACTGGAAGGATTTTCAAGGTTTTCGACTTGTCTCTTCGGCTTAATACTTGAACAACTAATGAAAACGGGTAAATTAACGAAAAATCTCGTACCTACTTTTTATTGTTTACACTTTTCTGTCAAGACAAAGAACATATACAAACAACAATATTCTGTAATAACTTATTAAAATATTTATGCGGTCATTCAGAAAATTATTATGTATTAACTAAAGAAAATATAGAAAAGCTACTTAACAAATTACTTAATCACATCAAAATAACTGTCAAGTCAGGTGATCGGATTGCAGATTGTTTTTAATAAATAAAGTCGGGTTTGCTTTATCTTATTATAAAACCTAAGAGAGGAAGGTCAGAATTTTATGAAAATTGATATGGAGTTAGTAACGTTATGCGAAAAAGAGGCTAATGTTTAGTATAGCCTAGTATCGTTTATCTGTATTTTTTTCTACAACTACTTCATGGCTTTATTATTTACATATGTCACGTAGACATCTAATCATATAATCCATGAATAGTTTAAATAATAATGGTATTATTCGTTAAGAGTCATAAAATCGCCGTGGGGAGGTTGTAAATTGAAACAGTAAGTAGAACAAATAGCACAGAAATAAATACACGCCGTAATATTATTGCAGACCACCACGTCGCCTTTGCTACCGTATTAAAATATCACATGAGTACCTACTCGATACATTGTTGAAGGACATTAGATATCTTGAAGAATATTACGGGGGTCCTTAGGCTTGATTTAGTGTTTCATTATATATATTAATTTCTTAGTAAAATTAGTGCCGGGCGAGATACTAACTCCGGGATCCACTTTCGGACAGCCATAGAAATCACGTAGTTCGCGGAACTTTGTTACCTGTGGTGCGGCAGCGCAGCGCCAAGGTGAACGCTCGGGCCAAGGACGAGACGGGAAGGGGCGGGGTACCTCCTCGCCCCCGCCCAACCCCTACTCCCCGCACTCAACTATCGAGGACAAACGCAGCAAAAAAGGGCCCGCGACGGAACAAATAGAAAATGTGCGTTAGAAAAAAACAAGAATAACAAATACCAAGGGGTCCCTATTACAGAACTAGTTGGTACCAACGTAGGCATTCCCTAGTTAGATGTCGAAACACTTGGTTGCGCATATCACCTTGCACCTACGCAGACGACAAAACAGCCTTTTTATGATGCATATAATAATCAATAGATGAGCAATAAAAACAGTTAACGGAAAAAGTAACCGGCTCCATAATTTCCCTAATTATTTATCACCGAAAGCGTGATCTTAAAGATTACAGATACAAGTATTCAGTTAAATACCTGTTATAGATTCCTGCTTGAAACACCTACATAGCTCCTATATGGTAAGAGAACGCCGCCGCTCATGAACATCCCGCCAAAGTCCACGCATTAATTGTGTTGCCGGCTTTTTGCGTCGCTTAAGCGACACATTTTTAGGGGCCTCCGCTATCCTCACTCACTGCGAAACACAGTACAAGTACCAATTCACGCGGAGTATTCTGAGCCCGTTGTATCATTGCGGACGAACCGGTCCAATTAGTGCGTCAGCATATGCTTCAGCATGGCTCGCCCACGGCTGTGACATTATTAAGACACTTGCCCGGCCACTGTGAAGCTCTTCCAGAGACCGAATAAATTATAAATTAAATAATTGTCCGGACCGGGATTCGAACCCGATAACTCTCGCTTCATGGTACACTCTTGAAACCATCAAGCTACGAGGCTCTCAAAAATCATTATTAATTATCGTGCGACAATCTCAAACATTGACCGACTTCAAACAGCCAAGAAAATAAGAAGCAATCATTTGTTGAGTTAATAGCTTTCAATTCGACATGAGACGTCTCAACACTCACAATAGGAGTCGCCCTAACTCGTGTAGATATTACATCACCGGTCAGAAATAGCTTCTCCTGAAACGGCAGCGCCACCAAGTGTCGCCGCTAGCGCAACGCACGCTAAACACGAGGGAAAGAGAGGATGGCCCGTTAGAGTTCAGCAGGAACTCTATTTATATGCAAATACAACCTCGGACTCGACACCTGTTTGCGTATTCGCAGCGTCGCTCTGTGGCTACACCGTCTCCGGTATCCTTTGGATTGTGGAATACCAAGTTAACGCCACGTGTAATTAAATTTATCTACAACAAAGTGCGCCTTAGCCCATTGTTGTGAAGGTGAGTTTGGCGCGGTTAGTTGATTGCGCTCGCACTCGTGTCGTGCGAATTCATTATGCAGTCAAATTAATTATTTCTTTTGTAAAATTGTCATGTCCTATTACTTTGTTTGGTAAATTCATGGTTTATTTTTTATGTTATATCGGACAACGGAGCAGATGGTGCTTCTATATTTTAAGAGAACACCGCCGCCCGTGGACAACCACGCCACAGTCCGCTCGTTGAGTGTGTTACCGGCTTTTAACGCCACGTAACCGGCATTTGTGTTGTTTATGCTGATTAAGTTGTATTTAAGAACTATATACCGCGTCAGCGATATGAGGCTATATTTTGGCAGCCGCAACGCTGTACTTTTCGGTTATTTACCTTTTCGAAGCCGGCCAACTTATGATCCTAATCGGCTTATTCCGCAAAAGCGCAGATTTCAAGTGCTCATTCGTGTTTGATTAATCAATTCCCCTTGAGGTTTTTGCTGTCACTTATATCTATTACTGTCTTATTTCCTCTCGTCCCTCGCTTGGAGTAGAGAGAACGAGAGTGGGATTAGTCTGTTCATTTATCATACTCGGACCGAGTGCGGCTGGAGACCTGAGTGTGTTTTTATGTTCCTCCAGATTCACTCGTTTATTTCCTTTACGCGTTTTTTATAATCGCAACAATACCTGTATCTAGTTCATTGTGCATTATGAGCTGAATTGATTTGTATAAATTTAATTAAGCTTCATATTCTCGAACATCTTTCAAGTGCTGCCAAAACAGCTGCTTAGTAGCATTTCGGCTTTATACCGCTGAAGACTAGTAGACGTTCGATATATTTAATTAGTAAAGTTTCATGCTGGTATTCTGTAAGCTCATGGTATCACTTATGACCCAATTAGTGCGTCACCATGGCTCTCCCACGCGTTAGACAGTGTTAAGACAACTACAAATTAATTGGTTTATCCTACCTATAAGATATATGTAGTATAAGTTTATAGGACACAGAATACTCAGCGTGAAACGGTATTTGTACTGTTTCGCAGAGTGAGTGACAACATAGGAGGCCTTTAATAGTGCCGCTTAAGCAGCGTAAAAAACCGGCAACACAACCAATGCACGGACTGTAGCGCGGTTCTGCATGGGCGGCGGTGTTTTCTTACCATATAGAAGAACCACCTGCTCCATTGTCCGCTATAGAATAAAAAAAGCTTCTTTGATGTTGTAATTAATTGGGCAGAAATTGAACATTCACACTTGACGCATAGTTACGCTAATAAAGCGGGTGCGAATGCCCCAGCGTCCTTACTCGTCCTTTGCTCGCTTCTGACACTTTTGTTTGTCTCACGACTCATATCATTTTATTTAATTTGCTCTAGGAGCACCAATACTTGTGTTTGCGTTAGTGTAATTTATTAACACGAAATATTTTTATAGACCTACATACCTTGAAGGGCCAAAAGGAGCCCACTAGTTCGCTTTAAGTGATTTGAATCATATTTAGAACCCTGGTATAATCAGCAACATAGTAAAAATTTCTTAGTTGGTTCTATAGCGTTCGTCATGTTTTTTTATTGTCCTTAAAAAGATGTTGCTCAAGTCAACTGCCACATTCAGCGGCTAGATGCCGACTTGAGTCACTTCTTACAATGTGGAAGTTACAATCTCCTTTTTTGGTATTGTATTGAATAATTTCTTACATATAGGGATATTTTTTTTAAATATATATCTCTTTCTATGTTTGTTGAATAATAGGGCGCATTAATTAATTCATTATGAACTTGATTAAAATTGTAGGCAATATCATTCTATTATTAATTGTAGGTATTAATGTTTTACAAAAAATCATTGCGCCAAGTTAATGACCGACGATTTATAACCTGTTTTAAGGTTTGGGAAAATAATTGCATTTTTTTCGCTGAAGTATTAGAGACCGGTTTCTTCAAACGGAATTTATTTTGTTATTTTATAGAATGAAGTTACGTTCAATCTTTAAGAGCTTTTGCCGTCATATACACGTAATATAATAATAAAAATTTGCACTTTGATGTCGGTAGCCAAGTCACACAGTTCGAGGGGTGGAAAATCACCCGGGGCGCTCGCTGCCGCGGCATCTCTCGATTTTAAAATCGGGGAAGCGTGGAGGGCGGAATTAATCCAGACTCCAAGTTTAACCGCCCTACTTTGACCTGCAAAGTAATATCTGCAGGCGTTTTAAAAAGAATTTGCCACAGAAGTCACAATAACGTACCTGCCAATTCCCATTCCGTTTTGTTAATAAATTATTCACCCTCGCAGTTTAGCGTTAATCAATATTCGCAAAAGGTACACCTAATTCACTCTGGATTATCACCAAGACAAGTTAGCATAGAGCAATCTAAGTATTACTGGACTATATCAATAACTAACCGATGATACTAGCTACAAATCGTAGAAACTACCTACAAAGTTACACAGACATCCTAACGCGTAAATATGCCTGTTAGAATATTTTTGGAAGATATCTTCGGAGCTATTATAAAGCCGTACCCTTTTCTCAGTCGTTTCAAACACGACATGTGTTTGGATTCTTTACGAATAGAACCTTCAGGGCGCTTGAAGGATGGATGAAATAAAATGGATTAATTCTTCATAATTTATGATCGCATATAGCTTCAAGTTCCATGAGACTGAAAAATTAGATTCAATAAAGTTTTCAACGCTATCCGACACAATAGAATATCTACAACAAATAGGAACTATCTTGTAGGAAAAAAACTTTTAGTTATCTTTGCGTTTACTTGAAACTTTTACCGAATACAAGAAGACGATGTTAATTACAACTTCACGGCAGTTCAATTAAGAGCTATCGTTCTAACCGATATTCTGATTAGTAAGGCACCGTTAACTTTCGATGGTGTGACGGAAAGAGCCTAAAGGTGTTTTACCAGGCATAAAGTACCAGACCACCATCGTCAATGTACAATAACGAATGGATGATATAACTGAAACTAATTACTGTTGAACCGTCTATGTAGTCAATAAAATATAACTTGCACGTATATTTATTGAAATGCATGATAAATCCTCTTGTGTTTTGTACATATATTAGATTACAATTTTTATTAACACGTTGTTTAACAGATACTAACCGTTTAAGGCAAACTGACAAATGGAAAAACATAGACTATAAAAGATTATAAGTTATCTATAAAAATAGAAATAGCTGGACGAAAAGTACAGTGGCCGGAAGTAGGATCGCTCGGATGCGATACCGACAATTTACCAATCAATTGCTCACTCCACAATTCCGACAGTCGAGCGCTTTTTCTATCATTTTGTTCTGTTAGGTCTTTTAAATTGTTTTTTTACAAGTAATATTTTTTTCTGATTGTATTTACTTTAATAAACGTGAAACTGTTACAAATCTAATATTTCTCACAGTAGATACAGTATTAGATAACTTTTAAAATTGTATTTTACAGTAAATAAACTTCTATCGCTAAGTAAATGAAACGACTACAGAATATGAAAGAGTATCCGTGTTGTTTTTTGCCGTTGTAACTTACAGTTTCTTAGAAAGGAGATAGTGGCGTCCCTAATCAGGTCCTTCAGTGCTTTAAGCGGAACGCCTCTAAGCCGGACGTGACGTTGATTTACGTGATAAGCTGGATCTATGATGAAGGCATTATACGCAGCATTCCCGTTACTCATACGAGAAATGAACAATGCAACTACATCGTCCCATTAGTTCGTAATATAATATTAAAAGGAAAAGGCGAACCAACTATTACCACTACAATGAACACAATTGTAAAAAAAACCCGAGTACAAAAAATAATACGGTTGGATGAATATATATTTAATCAATCAGATCATTTCATTCTAAAAAAAAGGTCTGCAATAGTAAGTAATCCGAGTAGGCATAATAAAGACAATTATAATGCAAAGGAATAGAAAGGCAAGTACTAACTATAGTAGCTAATAAAAAGAACTAAAATTTTAATCTACCTAAAAATATTAAGAGACAGTTTCAAACAACGGTAAATATGTAGATTGAGGCTTTATATACCCACGTAGCTGAAGAACCTTTATTTTATTATCCAAGATTACTACTCCTCCGAATTAAGTTCCGAAAGTTACTATCGCAATTAGTGCTGTCAATAATAGGTTTAAAGCGTACTTTTCATCAAAGCAAAGTATTTTGTTATCAAAATACCTTAATATGCAGCTACAGTGAATTAAAAAAAAACATGAAAGTTTTGTTCAAACAAAGCTTTAAATTTTGTCAATAAAAAAGAAAATAGTAATAAAAAGAAATTGTAACCTTTCTTTTAAATTCGACACAAAAACTTAAGGGTTCTGAGGCAAGGTTGATGAAAAAGCACATTTCTCTAAGGCTCCGACTACTATTTAAAAACGGAAAATAACACAAAAGAACTATGTACTAGCACACAAAGGAACCGTTTACAAAGCGCCGTGCAGTCTAATGAAAATATGCGAAACAAAATGTTCTCATTTACCTACGTATTTTATCACACATAGCGTCCGGTTATTCGTACGAGATACTATTTTCAACAAGTAAAATATTTCAAAAGTGTATATAGTTCTTATTTTTTAAAAAATGAGCGAAAATCAACTCTGTAATATCCGCAGACATGCAATTGTGAATTGTTAGATGATCCATAAGTAGTGAAACGAACAACATTCAAAAATGCAAGAAGTCTTTCATTAAAATTTGAGTAGGTATATAAATTTGGGAAATATTTCTTTAGTAAACACTATTACACTTATATTACCATAAATATTGAGCTAAAACTAAGAGCAACCAACTTTTCAGCACGCAGCGCTTTTAGTTAAGAACAAAAGACGGCTCAGCGCGCCAGTTATTTGGATGTGTAGCGTGCTGCGTGACCCCATTTTCGACACTCGCATGCCCAACTTTATTACAGTTACGTGGCCAATTACATATTTGTCATAGCGGGTGTGGTTGGGCAAACAGTAATAAGTTACGATAATTGATTGATAAGATTATGAGTAAAAGCCACAACATTATTTTTCTTTGGTTTTATAGTACGGGAGCTAGTAACATTTTTGAGAAAGCATTTCTGGTCGGCCAGTTTTTAGATATTATGTTAACCCTCTCACTATATTCTCTGTCTGTTCGGTCTGGCTGCTGGTAGTGGTTGCGTTAAATATAAAATTTTAAAACCATATTTTTAAGTGTGATCTTTGTTATCAATTAATTTTATTGAATCTTTTGCAACATAAATTGCATATTGCTGTTGTTTAAGCCGTGCACGACGTTACTTTTGAAATAATTTTTTTTTTGAAAAACTTTGTATATATTTTTCCTTGAATTTTTAGTAATTTTAATGTCATTTTTTTGCAATATGATTGTCAATCTTTCACGAGAACATCTAAAAGCTGACCGACCTGAAATGCTTGTTTTAGCGACGCTGCTTGCTCCCGTAGGTACTATTAGATCGCAGATAAAGCGTACTGTTTTAACATTTTAAATGTATAAAAACTTTTCAACCATTACATCACTATTGAGCTGAACGATTTTTTATAATAGACATTATTAACAATGAAATTAATGAACACTTGACAGAGGTTATATGGAAAAGTGTTTATCAGAGCATAAATATTTTCAATTTACTTCCATTAGTTTGAAATAATCTTATTACGGGATTACGAAACTTAAAAAATAAGATTAGATACTGTGAAACAAATAATGTTCACTTTTAGTTGAGCTTCGGTAAATTAAGTATAAATATATTCTATTTCACAGAGCAAGTACTCTCGTCAAATCGTTGTTTGAGTGTATTATTCGAGCAGGTTGATCGCATATTAAGGTTGCACCTTTGAAAGCGCTATGCTCACTAAGAACAAGTTTAAATTAATTAGCAGTAACGAGTTAGACTGGATCGCTAAGGTTGAACTCATAAATCTCGGAGGCACGCACAGCGAGGGCACAAAGGGCGAAAATCGCGTTTCCCTGCGCTCGGATGAACGAATTAAGACTGAGGACTAATATTTTCATATTGTCTTTTGTTTTGAATCTGCCATGTTCAGGTTTAAAATTAATATGTAACAAAAAATTGTTAAGATTGCCTTTGAAAGTAAATTCAGCGTTAATAAGGAAATATCTAACTCAAGAAATGGTCCACAAACTACCTAAAAATAAATATGTTTTTATGTAAATATGAGAATGAATTATTGTAACAATTTTACCAAGCTTTTGAATTTTTTTTAAAATATGACTTATAATTTTGAAAACTGTTATTGTTGGCAAAAAATTTAACAGTAAATAGTCCCTGAGAAAAAAACAGCAACAAAAGGAAGGGAAAACACAGCAGCAAAACGCATTGAGTGCAATTACTAACTATGTATTACGTTTGTCGGTGCGAGATAACAGAGTGCCGACAAAGCTGCGGGTTTTCTATAGGGCTGTCTAGTCATGAAGTTATCTAGGATGTAGGTATGTGACCTATTAAAAACATAGTTCATTCCTATGAAAAATTATTTCATTAGAAATATTCTTTTAGAATATCAATCTAGGTTGTGTCTAATTTATCAGAAGCTCTTAATTGATTCGAAGGCAAATTCGTAATACGTGGCAGGCAAATTCGTGAAATTTAAAATAACTGTTATTAGATTATTAAATGTTCCGAAACTTACAAGACCATACATGTAAAATAATAGTAGTTAGTAGTATAAATATCCCGCCACGCGATGGAAACACGATCTCATGAAGGTCGCGAGCAACCGCTCCAGAAAGGATCCAGATCGCTCAAGATCGTAATAGGTGGGCGTCTTTAATGGAGGCCTATGTCAAGTAGTGGACTTGACACTGATGATGATGATTACAAATATAAAAGTTAATTATTTGTTAGAGTAAAGTAAACTTCCAAATTACGACACGGTATTTGTAAAAAGTAAGAGTTATATTTTTGGTTGCCAGTCGTAGCCAACCCTATCATGTCACCGGAAATGTTCTCTCCTCTAGTGCCCTATTTATATTCTGCAAACCGCTACGCGGCACCGATGTGTTCAAATACAGGGATGTTTCTGAGTAATGATCCCTTCAAAGCTATCTTAGCCTTTTGACTAATGCCCTCATTTGAATACTCATAGCTTACAAGTATTACATAAAGCACTTGAATTGTCAATGATATATATATTACATACCTACTTCTAATAATATATCACATTTTTCTTTCTAGAAATATTGTTTTTATATAATAATCACATAGGAAATAGTATAATTCACTTGCATTCTCACTGGTATATAAAATGTTCTTCTATTCTATTCTTACATGAGGAAAAAAACAGCAAAAATAGATTAAGATTTCACTTTGAGAGAAAAAAGTAATCGTGCTAATCATATATATATGAGAACGATTATAAATTTTAAATTATTTTTTTTATTAAAATAAATGTTAAAATATTAGCTATTATTATACATGATAATATAACATTGTTTGGGTTTTTTTAAAATCTAAATTTTATAAAATAAATTTATCTGATAAAATTCAGAAAATTAACTATGTATTAGACGTTTGAATACAAAACCGAAATTCTTCGAACGTAACTGAATTAATATGTATCCGCATTTGTTTTCAACAAAAACGTTAAATAAATCTCCACCCCATGCCCCGGCTACCTGCTCCAAGCACCAAGTTTCTACCAATAAGACTTGTAGCCCTTTCTATGTCCTTTATTACCTTCCTATTTCACCTTAATATTCTAATTTAATTAAATTAAAACCTTGTAGTTATACAGAACTTTGAAAAATCTAAATTAAAATATCTATGGTGGAATGTCTTACGTTGCTAATGATTTAAGGACACGATTTTTACAAAGTTATAAATATCTAATAATTATAATCTAGGTATCCATATTATTTTTAGTCTAGAAATTTAAAATAACTATTCAATTTTAAAAATTAATATTCAATTAAATTACTTGAACATTTTCGAATTAATTTAAAAGAAATAGAATAAAATCTGATCTATTAAACTAGCGAAGAAAAAATAAAAAAATATGGTAACTTTATTCATACAAAGTAAAAAAAACGTTCATATTAAAGATTTATACATCGACTTAAGCCATATTAGTGTAGAATATAGCGAGTAAATGTAAAAAAAAGTTTACGTAATAAAGAATAGCGGTTATAGTTCAATCAGGTTTTCTCTAAGCCATTGCACACTTTAGGTTAATGGAGTAGTCAGCGTGAAACTCGATCTAACGAATTGAGTTACAGAAACCAACACTTACATTAAAATAATATGTATTTTATAATTGGATATTCCACGAAGGGTGGAACAATATCTTATGGCAGATATGAACATCAATTCTGTAACGTAACAGTACCATATATATAAAACAATTCAAATCATTAACATTGTAGTGAACCGGTATCGATTGTTATTCAACCAAATTTAAAATTTCGCTTTTGTGCTAACAAATATATTAGACGGGGGTCGGTTTGAACGAGGACCGCCGTGCAAGTGAAGGCTACAGGCACGTTCACTGCACCTTTGATCTATTCAAGCGTGCACTAGTGTTAATACAAGATGTCGGTTCAAAATACATTGAAATGCCTTTGTAACTACGTGGGTGTGATGAAGTGTTACAAGAATACCATTAATGCGTTGCGATCAAGGGTTTAATTTCATTTCGACTTTGGTGCTACAATTTGTACAAATAATAATAGTAGTAATAGCTTACTTATACAGCTCCTTATTTATTGTTATAAAATGCGGTCTATCGAAATACACTAAGGTCAGTGCAATCCTACCACGGCAGACCGGTCAGGAAGCACGCCTTTCCCACGAACACGTCACTCGGACCCCAACGTACCTGAAAACAAAACACATTCATACAGCTCTTGTTTATAGTAAAGTCAAGCTTTAAGAAAACACAGCAACCCTTCAAATTTGAGGCTACGCGTAATGACCATTTAAGTACATCAGTACTTTTTGACACAACACGCACGGTATACTAATATTATTACAAATTTAACGTTATTGACATATTAAATTAAATATTTTTATAATTTATCAGATATCTAAATGAATATTCTATTGTTTTTTTTTATGGAAACGGTGTCAAACGAGCAGTAATCACATCTAGGAACCGGTTGTATTATTATGTGATCATATGATGAAACATTTTTAAGGACCATTCATAAAAGTCGTGATGCCTGATTTGTCTTATGTAACAGAGTATATATAACACGCACACAAGCTGATAACGATACCAGTAACTGATAACGCACACAATATCAGGTGTAACTAAGCGGAAATACGATGTGCCAATTGTGATAGTACAGGTTTCGCACGTTACGCGATATTTAATCAAAGTAATGTCATGTTTGTGTATCATGTTTTCAACTTACGTAATTTATGAAACCGACTTTCTGTAGCAAACTTGTTATAAATACACATTAACATCTTTTAAAAGAACAGCACAATTAATTTTCCTAGAGATTAATCGATGTGGGTGGGTGGACCAGTGTTACAATCTCGTCCAAATTTTATTATATTCATATATTATAACGTCTGCATTCCTTACCATTTAAATCAAATTTTACATTAATCTAATATTGGGCACAATTGAAAAGTTTCCTGGCACATTGACTCGTCTCGCGTAGGTACAACCTATGTCATTGGCGCGGTATACGAAAAGTTGAACCTTTAAGCCTAGCTACTTCAATTCAAAGGATTTCTAACACAATACCAACTTGCATTTTCAGCATAAAAAGTTCAAAGAGCTGTTCGTTGATCAAGTTACTAGTTGGGAGCTTTCGTTTACCTTTCTATTGTAAACAACCCGAGCGACGTTGCCGCACCGGGCTCATACATCCAGAAACACCTGGTACCTGAGCCCATACTTATTGACACTACCTTCCACTGACTGACTTAATGAATTCTGTATTTATTCCTTTTATTGATAAGATAATAAATTAACAATAACAAACATTCAAATGCATTAAGATTTCATTTGAATAGGACATGTTAAGTAAGCGCCTCGGGGTAGAAGAAGCTATTCTAAAAGATACTTTTTCTGCCTGACCTTCGATTCCGTAACAGTTTTGCAGGTGAAATACTTTGTAAAATTAAATTAACTTTTTTATGTACCTACTACATAATTATCAATTAAGTAGTAGTGCACTGTTATGTCGCTTTATTTTTAAAGTCATTATTATTAAACTTTGAATCCCTACAAATGGCAATAAACCTAAAAATGGCGGCACATATTTGACTAAAATACATTTTATAAAATTTACAACAATTTAAAAATATGTTTTTATAACAGTTATCATAGCAAAAAAATAGGCTCCGATTGGAAAACCATAATAACTATCAAACGACTAGAATTGTTTAGCACCAAAAAAAGAAACTGAACTGTACTCGGTTAATTCACGTTAATTACCAAAACACATTGGAGACTTTCACGAGGCAAACAAACGCAAAATCAAAGACAGACAGAAACAACAAACAAAGGCAAGAGATCGTCAATAATGTATGAAAGTGATCCGTTCTATCCGAAGCAGCGACTGCGAGGCACGCACACAACTCCACGTACGCAGATCCCCTAACGCGAGGGGATAGTTAATCCCCTGTCTATTTCAAACACGTTTTACCTCATTCGTTTCGCGTTCAACAAAAAACTTATTAGATTTACTACGCTCCCGATCGATAAACTGCTCATTGTCATTTGACACTGGATTGGCGACACATGTCAGTGATTCTTCGAGTTTAAGTCGATCGTCTAAAATCATATAATATTCGTAATTCTTTTGGACTACGTATAGTGATGCTTCTATCTTAGATGTTTTTTCTATTTATTTCACTCGCATAACATGTTTTAATTTAGATTCCTACCGCAGTTATTTAAAGAAACTGAATTCTGCATTTACACAATCAAATTTTTATATATTGCATCCATTTTGATCAAGTAAATACTTTTTCAAACAAAAACAACTTAGGAGCTACGACTATGCAATGACTTTAAACATACATAGGTCAAACTCATTATAAACAATTCTTTCCATCGCAGATGAAAGGATATCGATTGATAAAAAAATAATAGCCATTTGACAATTAAGTTACTTCACGCGTTAAAATAACTAGCAAAATAATAAAGCAAAGCAATTGATTCCCACGCACGTTAAGAAAACAAGTTTCAGATTGAAAAAAAAAACTACCAATTAATAATTATCTTTTAAATAACACCACTCGTTTAATCTCAACATTGAAATTTATTAATAAAATTAACTAATTTATATAATATGGCGTTGTAATAAAATAGTCCTAGTCATAATTAAGTCTCAAAATTCATTAAACGATCTTATAATGGTTACGTCTTCATATTTAATTGCACTGCCACCGCCGTAAAACTCGTGGCGTCGATGTGTAAGCGAGTGACAAATGAAAATAGTCAGCGAGGGGGCCGGGCGGAGCTCTCCCGTGGAGGCTGCACACATGGCCTTATCGACCACGCATCGTGCTGTAAGAGATGGCGGTGAAAACGACATTTCAAACAACACTATATTCACTGTAGCTAACTAAAACTTTTGTACGTATTTGTATGATTTGAATGTATCAAATGTGTGCTATAAAAGTGATCTGTTTACAAATTATACACTTAGAATGTGTTTAATTTGATCTTGGAATCACCCGTGTGAGAGCCATTCTGAAGCATATGCTGACGCACAAATTGGGCCGGCCCGTCCAAAGTGATACAACGGGCTCACAGAATACTCAGCGTGAATTGGTAATTGTGCTTGAAACGGTACTTCTTCTGTGTTTCGCTGAATCAATGAGGATATCGGAGGCCATTAATGTGCCGCTTAAGCGGGGTAAGAAGCCGGCAAGAAAACCAATGCGCGGTCAATGATGACAGGAACAACCGATTCATGGGCAGCGGTGTTCTCTTGCCATGTAGCAGACCCACCTGCTCCGTAGTCAGTTATAGCATAAAAAACACAAAAAAAAACAATTGTATATTCACTGTAGACATATCTTTCATTGTACGCATTTGTGTATTCTCTATGAATGTAACAAATGTTTGCTATAAAAGTTATACGTTTACAAAATATACATATAGAATGTGTTTTATTTGATATCACCAAATTGATCATAATGTCGCCCTGTCTCTCAACACTTGCACCGTGTGTTTCACTGACACGCGTCTTGTCCGGTAATAATAGCGAGCTCGCACGAACCGCGCGTGTGACCGTCGGCTGCCGAAATAATTGTCCATTACGAGAATTACAGCTCCGACTCCACATCGAACTGATGAGAATGTATGCACGCGACGAGTTGAAAGCTAAATCTGCGCCGCAGAAACACTGTTGCATTGTTGGTCTCTATTTGAACCTAAGTCGTGTGTATTTACCGCACTGCACGTATTACGGTTGTGTTGGTATTTATTCGAGTATATCTAGCAATTTAGAAATAATTTTTAAAGTACGCATTTCATTTTTGATCATGGATTTTATCGCTATTAACGTAGTGAATGCATTTGAAGGGTTACACTAACGAAAGTGAAGAGGGAGGATATCTTTGTAATTGATTTGGTTTATTGAAAATGTGTGCACTTATATTGGCCAATTATAGCTGCCATAATATGTGCTGCCGTTGATACAAACTCTTCAACGGTCTATCATAATAAAAACGAAAGGGGACCCGAAATTTCTTTGTTTTGTTCGATGAGTCATTATTTATTTTAATGAAAAGGGATGCTCAGCAACAATGTAGATAGGCTACGGGGAATTATACAGAAATTTTCTAAACATTTGAATCAAGAAATATGTGAGTTAATTATCTTTCGCTATTTGTTTCGGATTTCAATACATATTTTATTAATATATGACTTATATGTGTATTATAATAGCAGACAGTGAGATTTAAATTTTTAATAATTAGTTTAAAACGAAAGTAAGTAGCGTAAAATTATTCAAACGTATAAATTTTGAATCTTGATCGCGAAATTGAAACAGACGCATAAGCGAATTCTCGTTTCCCCGCGAGATGTCTTGAATTATTCAACTGTTCTACAAAAACTGGGCACGTGTAGGAGTTAAGCAATATTAGGTGTCTGACAATAATATACAGACTTGAAGTACAGAAAATATGATGGCTTCGTAAGTATTTTAACAGATTGAATTATATATTGCGCCCTGGGGAATAAAATGTGTCTCTGAATGAAGACTGATATTAGATACATGATATTAAGTGGTAACTGGTAAATGAATTAGATTCTACTACTCGCCTTTATAAAAAACAAAAGTATGCATCGATTTGAGTACCAAATACGAAAGTGACTAAACATAAAAATTGAGAAGGTATAGGCTATAGATAAAGTAGGAAGTAAGGCTATATTAACTTTAATATTGCTGTAGGCTGACAAGACTTGGTCTACAATTATTTATTCAGCATACTAATTGTTAGGTTAAGTTGAATTACAGTACTTACCTTAAAACTTACACGAAACATTGATTTCATAGGATTCCTAAATGCGATACAATATTGTAAACAAATCCTCCCGTCCTAACTTCAATCCACAAAAAATATCAATTTTGTATTCACATAGATTATCAAAGGTTCTACATTTTACAATCCTAGATAGAAAATATGCCTACGTGAGACGCATCACATTGTACCCACTTGGAAGGGACCGAAGGGAACTGAACCCGTAAAAATAAAAATAGCCGTCGACACTGCAACAGATGAATATCGAAAGATTAATTATATTCCTTAATACATTTCATAATACAGCTCATTTTCCTGTGCGCGATCAGTAAAATTGATACATCAATAGTAAAATACCATCTGTCACAATATCAGATGGGACCAAAGTCTAGAGGTTAGTCTTTAACCTTACTTACTTTAGTTTCCATAGGTTTAACTAGTATCTGAATAAGCACTGTTCGAACGTATATAAAAAAAATACGTTATACATTACCTACAAAGATAAGCATAATTTTTAAAAACTTACTAAGACATTTTTATAAAAATAAAAAAGACCTCACAAATATGAATAAGTACTTCGTAAATGGGCAGAGGTGTGTAGGGGAGGCCTATGTCCAGCAACGGACTTAAAAGACTGATGATGAAATGGGCAGAGACATCAACTAAGTTTCATTTCTACTTAACCTCTTCGATTAAATTAAACGAAGACAAAACTGAATCAAAATTGATCGTTTAAATAAGGATTCGAAGCTAAAAATAGTAACAGATACGTCAATGTTGATGTAATATGTACATACCTATATAGAATTTGAAAGTTAAGGTAAGACAAAATTCGTGAAGTTACAGTTACCCTTATTTTTATTTGCCAAAGTTTGTGCTACGTCGAAGACAATATAATTAATGTAAAGGCTCTAAAGAAGGGCGATGGTTAACGACGTATTATTTACAAAACGTTAATTTTTACTTTGACTTTTTATTGCATCATTAAAATGTACAATGCTACTATTAATTGACAATTAAAGAAAGCAAAACCTGAATAAGAACGCTGTAGGGCTAACACTACAAAGTGCGAATGCTGGTATTAACGCTTCTAGACTATTTAATAGCTTTTGCGTCAGTATAAATATTTTCTTTAGTACATTTTATTGAAACGATTCAATATACTATCTAAATCAATTTTTATTAGGCAACATTAAAACGTCCAACGTCTTATCACCTGAATATAAATCAACCTGTACATAATTTTAATAATTAAGTAAGAAATTGTAAATGATATCATAATAAATAATAATGTAGTTAGAAGAATCACACTGCAAAATCTCGACTTACTTTATGTCCGGAAAAACTTTTGCTGACGTAATACTTATAAAAAGTTAAAGGAGATAATTCCTATTACGTGGACTCAACTCTCAAGGGTGAATGCGGGACAAGTTATCGCGATTGCGAAGTTCCTGAGTTCTTCAACTTTCTTCAAGGCTGGGGGAGTTGCGAATACTGCTGCTACGCGCTACGTGGATTAGGTAATAAACCTATTATATTACTATACACAGAGGTTTAGCGGTAGGCGAAAAAAAATTTTTATCAGTCTAAAATCGTGGAAAAATTATTCGAAAACGTCTCATATATAATGTTAAAATTGGGTTAAATTTTGCGTTTGAAGCTAGTTATCTAATTCACTAGTAAACGTTCTCCAAATAGACCCTCTTGATAAACTACCGAAATCCTTCAGTGCGGTACTTGAGAAGGAATTGCTCGGTGCCACACATACAATGCGAAATTTCAACCGTAAAACGTAGACGACTTGTGCCAAATGAATGTCGGCTCCAATCTCAAGTACATAGGAATCACAAATTTAGCGCGTCAATCATGCACCGTCTATTTGACACCAATACAAGTCAGCGGGGTGAGTGACGCGCAATCAAAGTGTAATCAAAGCGACCGACGGGCGACGACGCATCTGCGCAGACAAACCCGAGGCGGCTAATTGAGCGGAATGGACCCGTTGCGGTGGCTGAAGGGTTGCGTGGCCATTGGATTAGAGCTTAGATGTAGCTATGTTGGCACATGTGGTCAGGTTTATTTATTCGTGATCATATAACTTGATAATTGTTTGAAAAATGGCTAGTTGATTAATAATAATACATCGGCACTTCCTCTTTTAAACAGCAACGAAAATACCTAGTTACATAAACTTGTAATAAAATCAATATTCTGCTGCAATAACGAACATTCGAGAATTTTGAAAGCCCAATCTAATAATAAGTAAGTTATCAGCTGTGATAATACATAATAGGTCATTAGGCCTCCACGCCATATGGCGCTATCTGTTCTCCCCTACGTTAGATGTACCTACTCTTCACTCACGCTCCCTTCTCCCGGGACCTCGGTATGAACGGTCGATTGACGGAAACTGAAATTATAAAAATCTCAAAACCGACTGAATTATTACGTCCCGTTTAATATTTATTCCGTTGCGTAGTTTCTTTCGGCATTTCTTTACGTAACAATACACCTTAAGAGGTAGTAATTATTAATTGTGTGACATCAAGGAACATATGTTACTGATGATCGCTGTTTATTAACATTAAAATATCATTATAATAATACTAGATTTTTATAATAATTGTTATATAAAATATGAGTACCTAATGGTTTATACCACGCCTATTTCACAGATTGTAATCTTAATTGTGAAGTTCTGAATACCTTTTTATGACCAAATACAAGTTTTACGAAGCAACCATAGAAAGTCCGTTGCGAGAGCAATTAAGCAGTAATATTCCAAAACTAAGTACATTTAAATTAACAAAATTCAACCTTTTACGTCAACTGTAAAAATATACAATTTACAATTTTTGAATGCCTAATGTTAACCAAAATAATCTTTTCCGTTGATGTGAAAATTCCGTTTAAATTTCCCTCAACGATTAAAAAAAGTTGTCGATAAATTGCTCGTAATAGATTTCATCGAGCTATATTTTGGTGTAACCCGCCCTCGCTGCAGCTTATCCATCATATGTCAACTTCAGTTACCTCGTAACTGGCACGTCATTTTTAGTGATGTAGCTCTACAACATCGATACCAAAATAAAAAAGAAATTTTTAACAAAAAATGTGCCAGAGTATCGGTACAATCTTAAGTGCATCGTGTGTATTTAACATTTTATATAGCTCACGATATATTAATGCATACAGCACAAAAATTTACCACAGATACATACAAACATGTTATATTTTATACATATAAAGTTTAAACACGAGGGTATAATATAATATTTATATTTCTTATAATATAATATTTTGCGCACTCCATCGCAATCATTATAGCACGCATCCCTAGTGATCAGGGAGTCACGCGTCCATGGCATCCCGGGAATGCCAAGTCTGGTCCCGTCAAAGGGTTTGGAGTGCCTTTAAAAATGGAAACGACAAAACAGCGACGCAGTTATTGAATGCTTTTTTAAAACTATAAACGCAAAAAAGAAACGCGTTATGGGCCTATTGTTGTCCAACTTTCATACATCTTTTTACCAGTCAGCACTTGGGGATATAAAAAAGATTACCTTTGGACCTATGTATGAGAAGGCACGGCGCTCGGAAATAAGTATCACCTGGCTGTAAACATGAGTAGGATTACAACACTTGCAATTCCTTTCTAGGTATTCAATGCCATAATAAGGTCCATCTTGAAAGCCTATGAAATTAAACATTAATTAAATCAAAATGGAATAAGAAAAGATTTTATCTGATCTGTGGATTTATAAGACACGAGCGCTATCATTAGACAAAAAATAATTATACAAAGCAAAGTAAGTACAAGTCAAACAAATGTAAATGTTACAGTGGCTCTGAAAGTTTTTTGGGCACCAGAGAAACCGCATCTCGACCGGTATGATAATTAAATCCATTAAATTACGAAAATGATAGCAGCTGGTTCGTTAGCTTGTAAATATCATGAAAAAATGTCAATTAATAAGTGGTTTATAAAGAAAATTAAATCATAATAACGTTGGGAGTAATCAAATCCAACAAAATCAGCGGACATTGGCACCCGATGTCTCTTCATTTACATGAAGACCTCATGTTCCTTTACTAGTTAATGCCAATGTTTCAAAACAGTATCGTAACATTACTATGCTATAGTGTATTGCGAAAAACAATCAATGTTGCGGTAGGTCAAGATATCTGACGCACCGCCCGCGAATTTGAAGTCATGCCAAATAATATTCATAAATTAGATATTATTACGACTAGCTCCATCCGACATCTATGACTAATATTACATTTAAACATAACATAATACTAATCAGAATAATACAAGGCCTACAAGTAAAACCTATAAAAATATTTTTAAAGAAATATAACAATAATTTGATGTAGATGGATATGAACCTAGTTTATTACAGGTAATTATTTTATAATTTTATTTTTTATAAAAACAATACTCTCCTAGGAATTCAATCAGGATCTATACGTATCTAATAACTATGAGGCGTAATTGTCGCAACGCCATAATAGCTTTGGACCTTACCGAGAAATGTCATTACGCAAGCACGCGTCGCCATCTTTATTAGGTTACCTACAGGACGGCTCGGGCCTTTGTGTCTACCTATGTAGACCACTTCAAAGTAGGAAATAAATGTTACGATATTAAGGAGTAACGGAAGTTGAATTGACGCATTCTAAGAGACTCTTAACGAGATCAATTTGCCGATGAAAATTGTTTTAGGTACACCGACTGAACATAAATCCGCAATGGGCATGTGCAATAAGGTTGTTTCAGAGAGCACCAGTTGAATTAACTGTTAATTAGTGACGCGAGAGGAGAAAAACGGCGATAATCGCTAACTGTCTCAAGAGTTCAAGTGGCGTCAGTTAAGTTAACAGGCGACTCTCACGGTGCTTCATTTATTTCTCGTTGGAATTAGACTTATCTCGGATAATTGTTACATTACAACACCGCGCAGCTTTGAAAGGTAGTGGCAATATTAAAGCATCCGTGTGGTTTCAAATTGTTTATATGAAAATGGCTTTTACTTTATATTTTGTAATAAACGAGGTTTTATTGAAAAAACACAATTGTCATAGGTACTAAGTATATAAGTAACTTAAACTAAGTACTTAAAAAGGTATTTATATTAACACGACAAAAAGTATTCATATGTACATGCTAACAAACGAGTCAGAGGCGATACAAAGATATTATTACAAAATTATCTCAATACCAAATACATATATGCATAAAATATTTTCCGATATATATTCGATCACAAAAATTTTAAGTTCCGAAACAATATTTATGAATTTAGTATAGTATGGTAACCTGTAACAGTCATGTAACAAGTCTACCAAACATTACAAAAGAAACGATTCGAGGTAGCAGACACGAATAAACAAACTTTCATATTAAATAAAATCACTGAACATTTGTGAAATCAGAACGAGAATTGAGATATTTCCGACAAGCGTTAAATAGAACTCGCTGATATCTTTTAATAGCGGTAGCTTCCCACAGAACTGCCTTGATAGCTGACGTAAAATGTTATAATGTATTAAGATTAGTACTCCAGGTAAATATTGTTTCTATAATATTGTTGTCCAAAAGAATACTTTGTGTTGTAGACGAGCGTCCTGTAAGACATGGTTTGGGTACCGGATTTAAGTCCCGGTTAGAAATGGCTTGACAATGGCTTGACAGTGGCCGGGTGAGTGTCTTAACACCGTCGTAACCGTAGGAGGGCCACGCCAAGTGTATTTCATTGGACCGGATTGTCTGGTGTGTTACTATGGTCTCAGTGGATACCACCGTGAAATAATAGTTGTATTGTGTCGCGAGTGGGTGAAATTTAAGTTTAGTATGCCACTAGAATGAAAAAAGGCGCCAACACAACTAAAGCGTGAAAAGCAGCATGGTTTTGCGGTGATCTCACACCTTAAACCTTCCATATTGCTAGTACTAAAATATATATTGTTTAAATAAGCTTTAAGCTTTACAATCTTTTTAAATCAATTTAACCTAAAGTTACAGCGTATACGTTCCTCTACTTCATTTTTATTGTGAGAATGCTCTTGAGCTAAATATGAGTTAAATAAAGAAATTAATGACTGGAGAAATCAAGCAACCGGAACCAATTCGAACCACAGTAATATGTTACTTTAGTTAAAGTATCTATTTAAGTGTATATAACGGTCGCGGTAAAAAAACTTTTGTACGCACTTTATGCGTGGTATTGAGCGCGAAGAAAGCAAAAGTATGAGGCAGCGAGGATTCATGAAGGAGACCTGCGTGCCGCAGACGACGAGGGCGGATCGATACGGCCGCATTGTTCCGCTGCCGACAGCCCTCCGGACCCCGCGCGCCGCCCGCAACCCCCGCCCCGCAGCCCAAATTAGGGCTGCCATATGTCGAGCTAAAAACTTTTCAACACTTACAAATAATAACTTCAAAACATACTTGGCAGGTCTCTGACGATTCACGAGCGTGAAGCGAACCATAGCGCTTGTAATTTTTTTTAAACCGTACACAAAAACAAGTAGGCTCGTTTTCTATATATTTTATCAGTACAAATGTATGTGGATAACAGATTACGTAATTTAATTTACTAACTGATATATCATACATACCCTTTTATTAATACATATATGTAATTAACACAAATCTCAAAATTGCGTAATTTTTCAAAAGATTTCTTAAGGTGAAAAAATCTGTAAAAATATGAAAATAGAATTGCCAGAATGTCTTTCTTTTATTTAAGAAATATAAAGTACATATCAAAAATAAAGTACCTCCTGAATTCATTCAAATTAATTCGAAAATAATTTAGGCGTTTTTGTTTTCGTCCTGAGTCTTAAAAATACAAATTTTATTGAGTTGAGCGAACTCTTCTTCGTTATAAAATTTGCGATAGTTGAAAGAATCATCAGATTTTTTTACAAACTTGAACCTAACTAAATACCCATCATTGAAGAGATTATATAATTCTGTACTTCAAGTGATAACCCTAACCCAAACTCGCCCTATGATCCCTGTCGCGATACAGTTTTTGTTGCAACGTTACAAGAACTCTAAGCGTAATCGGAAACCTATATTTGCCATGGCAACGTCCAGACGCTTAATTAGATAGAAGCTGCTCATTAAACTGCCTCACCGTACTAAGTAAGAGCTCGATGACAGCTGCAGGAGGACCTTTTCAGCTATTATGATATTTTGTACCTTCCACTAACACTGTAATACATATATAGACAGTATAGATTTAGAAATATTTAATAAGAAATTCATGTAATTTATAATCAATAGGATTAGAACTTAATTTTTGATAATATTTCTCCGTGGAAGAGTCATGCTGACGCACAAATAAGGGCCGGCTCGTCCGAAGTGATACCACGGGCTCACAGAATACTCATCGTGAAACGGTACTTGTGCCTAATGTGTTTCGCAGAGTGGCTGATGATATCGGTTGCCCTTAAAAATAACGCTTAAGTAGCGTAAGAAGTTGGCAACACTACCAATGCGCGGACTGTGGCGCGATTGGTTATGGGCAGAAGAGTTCTCTTACACTTTACTGCTCTGTTGTCCGCTATACTATAAAAAAAAATCTGTCTACGAAAGCAAAATATACACTACACACCAATTTGTAATTTATATATGTATGTATAGATAGCTTCATCTTGACCCGTTATTATGAATTAATAATTAAATATTAGCTGATAAAATCGACGTTTGAGATACTTTAACAGCTAAACTACAAAGTCATCAATATTACATATATTCAAATTGCAATTCAGACAATGCATATTCATTAAATTTTCCATATATTAATAACCAGACTGAAGAGTCAACACTGCGGAGGCCTAACTAGTGGGGAATTAACTGTAGCTAAAAACTGTACGAAAAAAGCGCTTGTTGCATTTGAAAATATGAAACGTTAATACATTCTGCCCAAAATGAAAAATATCTTGTTCTGCGGTCTATTTTAGATTGAATTTTAATTTGGATTACTCTACAGTCGTTTCTAATGAAATATATCGCATTGAATAAATGTCATGTGTCTTTTTATATTACTTAAAGACTCAACTGTCAGGCCATACATCTCAAAGACAGCATGTAGTGTTAACAATTAAACAAACAATACAGTGACGTTGATGGCTTGTGTTTATAAACCAAGGGAGCTTTGTTTAAATATTATCAGGTGTGTGGTAAAGAATAGATTCCATTTTTTTAAACATCTGGCTGTCTGTAAGATACGTAACATATATAAAAGGCATTGTGCTTTCCGGTAACAATGGAGGAAAATTAAACAGCTTCAAATGTGCCATTATATCCCTTAGATTGACAGCTACAAGTGATGTTTTTGCAAATATTCAATTTTTAAAATATTGCAAGTCTATTGTTGCATTTGAGATAGCTTTATAATTGGTTTTAAACAATCACAATTATCATTATATTTGATAACTATAATTACTTTAAAATCTCCAATAGGTTACGGTTTTATCAATCTAAAACTAATAAATAAATCTCTTCAAATTACAATATTACGGACAATAATTCTTCATATTGAATGCTTATATCTTATTTTTAGTACTTGTGATGTCTGCTTACTACAATCTACTTTATACATAGTATATAATAGTAAACATAGAGTATAAAGATAACATCTAACGGCAGTTAACAGGGCCCTCAGAACCAATCTCGTTAAATAGAAACTGTTCTAATGTATGTGCAGTATTCACCACACTAACCATAAATTCACCATTTTATAACTGTAAAAATAATTAAAATAAGGCTCTTAAAGTTTAATAACAAAATGCCTACGTCCAAACGATTAAACGTTTTATTATTTTACACGACGAATAAAAGCTAATAAATAATTCATAGGTAGCTAATAAAAATCGCTGGTTTACATCAGTTATAAAAGAAGTAAGCTACTTATCAAAAAATCACATCACAAACTTGCTGGACCAAACATATGGATACATTAAATATTTAATTATGAACCGAAAAGCCAAACAACAAAAATAATAATAAATCATATTATCAGTAAATTAATAATTAATAACATATTTTCACTTAATAATTTGAATACATAGAAAATCAATACTTTAACAGTGTTCCCATTTGACACTTACGACCGCAGATAACGCGGTAAGTTATATGGTATAGCATTAATAATAAATTATGCACTTTAAACTGTACGCGATAGCGACTGTCATTTAATTTATTTTTTGTTTTAAAACAACTATAATTAATTTGATACATTCTAAAATAGACTTTATCATTATAAATTGTATTGTATTGGAATAATCAAGATCACGATTCAATAAGTATTAAGTTGTACCTTTTTTGAAGTGGCTAAAAGTTCTCATGACTCAGACCATAGAATGTTTATCACAAGTGTCGCTTGTGAGCAATGCACTACAGAATGTTACGAAATGCCTCTTGACACGGATAGCTACACTCGTTGATAAGACGTGTATCGTATATCAATAATAATTATTATGGAGACAGAGGAGATATTACATTCATGATTATTTTAATATAGTAAGAGAATAGCTTGGACATTCAGTTAGAGAATGCATGGATAGAAGTCTTGTTTTATTAAGTCCTTGTAAAGGTACTGTTTACTTATATTGCCGCGTGATAATTAGATCTTATTCGGGTAAGCTAAACCTCACAATGTTATTTTATTAAAAATATTAATTTCTTAGTAGGAATGAAAGTCGATAGACTTACGGGGCTGTATGATTTTAGCCACATATTAGACTACTTATGACTCAAAAAAATTACTTGTGTCGGTTTATGAAAAGTCTATATACCTTATATTAAAAAAATTATATAAATAAAATGAATTACGTATTACTTTTCCCGTGGGAGAGCCATGCTGAAGCATACGCTAACGCACTAATTGGGCCGGCTCGTCCGAATTGATACCACGGGCTCACAGAATACTCAGCGTGAAACAATACTTTTACTGTGTTACTCAGAGTAAGTGAGGATAACGGAGGCCCTTTAAAGTGTCGTGTACAAAGCCGGCAACACAACCAATGCGCGGACTGTGGCGCGATTGGTCATAGACGACAGTTCTCTTACCATATAGGAGTCCCACCTGCTCCATTGTCCGCTACAGTATAAAAAAAAACTAAAATTCAGCATTAAATCGCACTCAACTACATAACATACCAGACACTACGCACGTCGGCATCTTCGATAACCTTACCGATTGGTGGATTTTGGACATGCGCGTAGTGGCAAATTTGCTTTTGAATTCATTTCCAAACATTGATATAATAAAATCTAAATATTTGATCCAAGCTCCTACCTCCACAACAGTTCTAACAAAGCTAACTTCAAATTAAATAAATGTTAAATATTCTAATTTTTTATGGGTTTAAATGCTACAAAAATGTTTTATAATTTATATTATAATGTATTGCTGGGAACTTTTGTAATTTACATTAGTTTTGTACATAATTTTATATTTAACTGATGTTCATAAAGATCTCTAAAAAACTTTACTACTATGACTATAAATTAAAGTACTAATTACAAATTAGTACTTTATTAGTTTCTTATAAAAAGATGTAATTATATATTTTTTCTATTGTATAATTGTTACTGTCGTAAGAGGTTGTGATCAAATGGTTTACAATACATTTTCAAAAACACCATGAAGTTTAACTACAACAATTAACCATATCACAAATATAAAGAAAAAAAACCTTGCACGATAAGCTTCTGTCTGCGATATATATTCTCAATTTGATCCATTCATCCTTACTACAATCGTTACGATCTAGGTGGCTCAGAGTGATGACGTTACGTCTGTAGCGAGTAGGTGGCATAGGTCAGTGATCGCTACGTCGCTCGCTCCACTTGCTATATCTCCGCATCTATGTACCTACTATGCGCATGCACAATACACGTGACCGCCGCATTTAGATGCGTACATTCGTTGATACAGTTCGCCGTCGCATGGAATTACATGCGAGTATGTTAAACGGACACGACTCGTTTTTGACTGGCATTTAAACTCCGATACGAATAATGGATACATATTTACTTTTATATAAGTTTTAAGTATAATATTTAAATTATGTATTTCAGTTTTTGCACCTGTGTAATAATGAAGTACCAGATGATCTTAATAAAATATATGACAGGTAGTTGCGCCTGAAATAAAACATGTTTGTAGATTAATTTATAGAATTCATCGCGCTTCCACTTTTTAAATCTGAATTTTACGGCGAATTAAAATAAAACCAAAATACTTTTTTCTAATACAAAAATGCCTAAGAAAAAGAGACATACAATATTATGGTTAAATAATTGCATAAACTATCTTACGTATATATACTAGTACACAATTATTAAGGTAACGTTTAAATATACATTGAGGATATTGTAATTGTTAATACCATGTTTCTTCTTAGTCTAATCATCGGAATATGACACCAATTTCCTAGAAAGGATGATACAAACTAGCGAACACCGTTCTGTCGTCGCAATAAACATAATAAAAATGGATTATAAATTCCCTCAGTCACCCCTTAACAACGACAAGAAAAACGCAACGTGACCCTAATGAAAGTAAAAAATCATGAGAACATCATCGTCTTACCAGTTCAATTTTGGATTAAGACTCGCTTTAGAAATGCCAAATTAATCCCCTTGAGATGAGCGAAGTGAGAAGGTGAAGCGTAAACATTTTCGAAAGTCCTAGTTTTGTTCGCAAAATCATAAGGGTGTTTGAGGGCGGCGGTGCGATGCGAGGAAAGCGAAACCTCCCCAGTTTTCCCCCTTAGTGGGGGCTGAGGTCTTTGTCCCCGCGCGACCCAGTTAATGACCGCCCCCGCAGTCGCGGCGCATAGCCTCGATTCGATATAAATACGCCCACTACACTTGACCTCCAAAGTTTTTATTGGAAAGCACGTGCCGCTATCGCGATCGTATGTGGAAACTGTAAACAATACAGCTCCGCAAGACGCCTGCCTATAAGTCAATACGTAGTATAGGAGTGACCGGCGTAAGCGCTTACAAGTTCCAATATCAACGGGGTTAGAATTTATTGGTGACGCCGTCAATAAATCGTAAAAGGGTGCTGGCCAATACGGCGAGAAAAGGGAAAGCAACAGGTCGCGAAACGCCAATGTTTTAATTGCACGATAAGGATCGCATTGCCAGCCGACCGCGACTGAAGTGCAGCAAGGTACGGTGACCGGCGATCCCCTAAATGTATTCATACGTTCACCGGTTTCATTTGTAATTGTGATTCGAACAATACAGGTGAAATGTTGTAGTTCACTTGCTCGAGTTTATTATTAATTCGCCCTCGCCTCGAATATACAAATACCACATTTAACCAAACTGTTTGACATTATGTCTAAATATATGACCAATGATATTACAGATTGATCGTTGCAATAGACTAAACGTCAAAATAAGAAAAAAAACCATCTCGTGAAATAACAAGGATCGGATTTCAATAGAGCTTTTCATATTTAAGCCGTTGCTTTCGTGAACAGTTGACCGAGCGGAGACCTGTTCAGATCTAAATGTCGTTTAAAAGGCATGCAGTAAAGGTATAGAAACTGGGAGGTCTTTTATTAGGCTGGTTAATTTGTAGATTCTTTCTCCTAGACTTTTTATTTACTCGTTTCAAATGTTTGTATAAAGATCACATTAATAAAATGTAATAAAAATATTATTTCTTTACGTTGAGAATAAACTAGTGAACCAATCTCAAAATACATGCATTTACAAACTGTTTCTGTCGCGTCCTTTGCTGCCTAACCGTTTATAATGATACAAACGATCAAACAAAACCCACATCAATATGCGAATCGGTCTTGGTGTTTTTATAACCCTTACTCGACGTAATCGTCGAAGATCCCGCAATTCAGCTTAATAAAGAAATTTATTTTGGCCCGCTGACGCTGGGAAATATAAAATATCAAGAATAATCACTTTATATGCGGGCCGGCTCAGTATTCAGTTCGCCCACGTTTCAAGATTCCGTTGCTCGGGCTTTAAGTCTGATTGTGTTTTAAATAGAAAATTTTTGCACCTTCACTGAAATCAAAACTTCAATGAGACTAAATTTGAATACTAATTATCATCATCATATATCATACTTTTACTGTTATTATTTGCCATTTTCCGCCAAAAGTTAGAAATATATAAGTGCTATTTACAATACAAATGCACAGTAAGCAATTATCGCGCGAGGTAACGCCTCACTGAAAAGAAAAATGTCCCTAGGAGTGATCTGAATCGTGAATTTCAATTAGAGCGAGGCCTAACATAATCTTAATAAAGATGTAATTATGGTAATACGACGATAAGATCATATTAAACAATACCAAACGAGTGGGCCATACCACGACTCATTACCGCCCTCCTGCTTCTATGCATTGTTGAGTAATCCGCAGAGTAGATAAATAGAGGTAATGGTGCATGATCAGTCTCAGTTTATACATCAAACTTATATATCGAATATCTAATAGACCCCTATTAACATTATAAAATATGATTTATTGATAAATCATTTGTTTTTGTTGCATTAATAAGTGTCGTAATGAATGTAATAGCTATATAATATTTGCAAGTTATGAAATAGTTGTTTTGCAGCAACGCGAACCTTATATTAGCAATAACAAATGAATTACGGTAGCGTATACTGTCGAATTTACGATTGGCTTGTCAACGGCCATGGGAATTTAAGTTGGAAACGTGAGTCCAGCCGAGAAATAGCAATTTTGGTACTTAGTTTCTGATTAAGAGCTCCTGCAAGCGATATAATGGAAGCATTGTTCTGACAACAAAGCGCACTTGAAATGAAAGCGTTTTAATAAATAACTGCTTAATTATTGTTGCACAGTCGTTATTAAAATATGATAGGAGATTGAAAATTATTAAGTAATAAACAACATAAATACTTGTCGAATTGATAACCCATTTTTGTTTTATTCATAGGGCGTTAAAATCAGTACCATTTTAAGCAACCTATTAAAATGGCAGTGCGTAAATTGAAAATTTCTTACTTAATATTGTAAAACGGTAATAGACATATGATAATTAATATGTAAATTGGTAAGTAAGCGAGCGTTTCCTGAATGTGTACTATATTATATGGGAATCAGCAATAAAAACGATGATGCAAAAAACACTGATTAAAAAAAGTTTTATAATTGCAAATACATATCTTTTCATCACCAAAGGGATTTAAAAAATAATTTCGCCAAAATATAAATGAGTTTGAATATTCAGACATTTTGTTATTATAATTTTTAAATCACCGGTTTAATGATACCTACATATTATTTAACAAGACACGTGTTACTGTGTTTAGCGAAAAAAATGACGTCGGACGTCTTAGAAATTTATACCACGCGAAAAATAACAAGAATTAATAGGTATTTAATTAATAATACGAATCAAATGAAGATAAAAAAACAGTCTGTTACATAGTCTGACATTCATATTTTATTACAATATTAACAATATCCCAAATTGAGGAACGAAAAAGAAAAGGAGTCAAAAAATTTGACATTCTTTAAATTCCGATAACATTTTTTCAATTGCTTCTTATGTAGGTACTCTTTCTGTCTAGGTTACAAGTTGTGAATTTATGTTTAACAATGCAATGTCGAACAACAGAGCTGCCGTGTTACGAAGACACATGGAAGCGTGAGTGGTAAATAACGCATAATATATAGTGTGAAAGTGGATATTTTAGTCCATGGCCATCGTAGGTCGGCGAACGCAAGGCCCGCTGTCGCAATACTGCAGTTGCACTAATGCAACCTACTCCGTTTAGAATGTACTACGCTGCCAAGGCTCTCCGATTGGTTTGCATGTACCTCTATTTGCACAAATTGGCCTTTATTGGTCGAACTATCTGACTATTCTTATGCCTGCATTCTAGATTGATTTGATACGTTAAATGACTGTAGTCATTAAATAAATCGATGACTACTCCTAAAACTATAATTCTAGTGAATGTTTATCGCGACATTTGCATTAGTACAATAGCCGTTTGAAAACATTAGACACCAAATATAAAAATTCATAAAAACACAATGTCGCTCAACTTAAATAAACAAAGCAAAAAACAACTTTTACTTACAAAGTTATCGATAAATTATACACGGCGACGACAGCTTACATCTCATTATACAAAGTTATACAAAAGGACATGCGGTATCGGCGATCTTACAACAATTATTCTTAAACGATTAAGATAATAATATTGAAAAGGAAATAACTTATTAATCATTTTGAACGTGAAATTTGACATGCGCTCATGAAACAGACATCGTTTGCAATATTGAAAAGGTATATCGTTTCCATATTTTGAAAGACTCTCCTAATGAAAATAAAACGTGAGTTTAATCCTAACAATCAAACAACAAACCAAGGCTGGTCCATAGAATAATTAAAGCACAATAGTTCATACTAAAGATTTGCTTTAAGCCTTATTCTGTTATTACAGTTAATACTTATTTTATAGGCTTCATTCTAAGAACTGGAGTTAACAATTCACTTGGAAGCTTTACTTTAGCAGCTTTATATTTCGTTCTAAGAATAATTCCATACCAAGTACATTCAGTACGTAGGAAGATAGGATTACGAAGTATTATCATTTCCGATTGCAAAATGCATTGATCCAGTTAGCTCGGTTGCATAATTATACTCCTTCGTATCATACAGTTGGCGACTACAATCTATCCTATAAACGATAAATTAAAAACATAAGATTTAGTAGGATCAATAAAAATTACTTAAATACCCCGTAGGAATTGTTATCAAAAACGAATAGGTATTGGTACAATAGAAGCAACGACTATTAAAAGTTTTATTTATTATTTTTTTACAAATTCGAACACTTTTTAAAAAATATAATATGTAGGTAGGTGCAGATGTTTCGCATATAGCTGTAAGCAATGTTAATACAACCTCATTATTTCCTGTTAATATTAATGTTTAAATAGCGTCCGCAGAAAAGATACAAATTTCTTTACTAAGATACCTAAGATTGACACATCTATGAAATAATAGTTAGCGCATTACTGTCAGGTCTTATCTACGATCGTGAGTAGATAGTGTATTTATATTGTATTTTAGATGAGGGCAGCTGTTGCTGTTGGAGTAAGTTTGACAGTGATTGAAACGTTTAACCCAATAACTGTATCAATTAACATAAAATTAGTTAATGGCCTGTTTACAAGTCGACTGTGACAAATTGTTATTTTTATGAAAAATAAATGTAAAAAAATAATGGGTAGGGTTCATAGAGATAAAGACAGGACTTTACAGTTGAATGCCGTAGTTAATAAATAATAGCAAAGTGAAGATAGTAAATATTTTTTTATCAGATGTTACCAACCAACCAACTTGCGTTCGACTATATTCAAAGAGGCTAACAATAGATTTTTACCATTCGTAGACAATGGTGGGGTTGTAAACTCAAAATATTTACAAGGCAAAATTACAACGAAACTAAGACAAAAGACATTTCAACAATCTACTAACAAAGGGACATTTCTTCGAAAAAGCTCTTGCTGGCAGGCATCAGATAAAATAACTGGATGTTGTGGTCTACGCACCATCTGTGCAGCGAGTACTTCTGTATTATTAGTTTAATAGGTTCCTTCTTACAATTTACATAAGAAAACGGCACAACTTTTGTTTTGTATTGAAATTGCAAATTTAAGAATTTTTCATTTACTGTAAAAATACGGTTCTCAACTGGCTACATAGTAATTTTTAAAACTGTTAAAACTCTAATAAAATTTAAAACTTGTCTTTTAAATAATACAATAAGTTTATGCTACAGTCATAGAGAAGTTAGTTGCACCGACATATAAAACCATGCAAATATAAATTACAAACGCATAAGACAGTTAGAGGCTGACAATATATGTAGGTACGCCTTCATTATGAAAACTTACAAATAACTGAGTTTATTATTTAACGCTAAATATGTCAAGGCTTCATTCCCTTTGCCCATGCGAGAACAATGCAGCTTGAAGCGCACGCATACACGGCCAAGGTTGTTAGTAGATCGTATAATGCAGCCGGCTTTGTTCGCTATTAAGCCAAACAGATCAGTTTCAAAAAGTGTAATAAGTTTTTTAAAATATACAGAATGTAGATCAATGCAAATTATCAATAATAGAAAAATATTTGATTATAAGAAATATCTTCTCTTATAACCTATAAAATAAAATTATATAGAAATTGGCCACTGGCGTTTTTAATCTAAACTCGATGCTCAACTTTTTAACAGCATCCTATGCATAATAAATAAAGAAAAAGTTTAATAGTTCTAAAGAAGGGCTTATTTTCATAATGATCTACAGATTTGAAGAGCTACCCGGGAATAACTTCTCAGCATATTGACCCACGTCCCAACGACACTTGAGAACAACAAGTGTCGTATTTTTCATTAAAACTACTTTGAAGAGCGTGACTGCGCGGCTCTCACGTCAACCAGCAACTTACGCTTAGTGTGGAAATACATAAGCAGACTTTTAATCACCGCGAAGCTCTGTCAGAATGTTATAGAACAGTTTTACTTCTGTATATTAAAAAAAATTTACTGCTTGGGTTGATACAAGCTTAAGATGACTTAACGTATACACAAACAAATAATTTCAAAATCCCTTGGTTTTTTAGTGCATTAATTGTCGTTAATTAGATTAAATAGTGAATACAAATGAATGGTAATCTAGGGTGTTACTATCTATGGTATTTATAGGCAATAGTTTGGACTACTGTGAAGATGAAACGCGCCGCGCAAACCGGACGGTAAACAAAGTCGGGGTCAACGCCACTGCGATGGTGCATGCCTCGGACAGCGAATGGAAAAATCAAACAAACTCGGTGCGTTCGTTGCATTCTTTTTCGTGCAGCTGGAAATACTGATCACAATTACGACTATACCGATTCCATTTTTATCGCGTATATTTCTGCTGATACTTGACAAATTAGGATTAATCACTTTTGTTCATTTCAAATATGTATATGATAGAAGAAGAAGAATATTTCTGGACTACTTAAAACTATATTAAATGGCTAGCGGCTTAGTTTAGTATGATTGCATTGGTAATATAATTATAATATTTAACACAATACATATTTCTTTTTTCATTTGATAACGTTGAAATTTTCGATTTTCTCTTGAAGTAAGTAATATATTTCAGCTTTAAGAAAACTGTACGCCTTATTGAGTACGTACACACTTATGATCTCTCATATCAACGACCTCTACAATTCGTATGAAGCGTGTCGTCCTAGTGATTCATCCGGACGTTACAGATTCCTATAGACCTTAAAAGAAATGAGGCAGAACTTAGATAGCCGAATTATTTCCGCGAATACAATCATCAGATCGTGATACTGCAACATTTACCCGCTCGTCGTGACCCTTCAACCATTAAAAGGATTACAATTAGGGTTGCCAACTGTTCCAAACTGAATATACGTACACATATAACAGCCCAAATACAGTCTCTCTTAAAACTCGAATATTTTTAGGTAACATACTTTTTCACTATAAATAAGTAGGTACTTAATTTAGACATTTCGTTCTAGTTTTGGCAACCCTACCGACAATTGAACAGTACGAACTCCAAGCGAGCATAAAATGAATGTGCATGAAAAATTTTATAGTATCTAATGAAGGCGCGATTGTTCCGTCCGCTTTTCAATATCGATAATCTAATTTTAACGGCATTGTTGTAAATTATTTTGCACATTTCCTGTTCATAGTGGTTTTTGATTTTGCAGCGGAATTAGTCTCGCATTGTTAGGATTATAACGGTCCATCAGCAGATACCTAACAGATACAGCGAACACATCATCTGGATTCCTAAACTGTTTATCAAGTATAGCCGACATAGGAATTATGTCGGTTTATTCATATTCAATACGCAATTAGAAATCAAATACTTTTCAAGTAGTCGCATCGAATCAGTTTCACTCATTTCAATTAAAAATAACTTGGACTTGGTTATAAGGAACACAGGCCGCAATATAAAATAAAGCTGAATTAATATACGTTAGTATAGTTTTTATGTTAAATACTAATACTAGACCCTAGTACCAAACCAATTTTTTCTGCTCAGTATAATATTGCAAAATTGAATAATTCATCTGGCTCTAAACACATCAGAATTGTCTATATTCCTGACTAGTATCTTAAAGTTCTTACGATATACTCCCATCTAATTTATCCCATAAAAGTTTCTTTACTGTGTTTAATATTTTATAATTTATATCATATATATATTTATATATATATCATATATTTATTCATATCCGGACTCAATATAATCCGGACTTAATAATACGTTATTACAGTTTCTGAGTCCGGATTTAAAAACCACGCCATGACTGTATCCAACGTATATTAGGTACTCCGTAAATGCCCCTTAAAACATTAGTAAACATAATGATTTAACAACAACATCGATAATATGACCCAGTAGTGATTGCGTAACTGAATGGACGTTCGCGCGGAGCCGTGAGTAATACTCTATCTCTAGCTCTATTTCCGTTGGCAGTTTGATGGGAACTAGCACACCGCGTACATGAGGTATCAGTGAGCGAATTAAAACTCACCTCTCGCATTGAACGCATCACGTGCAATTAAGAGAAGTTTCTGTGAGAATTTTTAACGGTCGGTAACATTAAAATGTATAAAACCTTAGAGTAAGGATTATAAAAATATATCACCTTTGACAGCCACACCAAACGGACGTTTACTTATATTTGTTACGTCAGAAGATTAAATGAAAGTGCGTGCTTCGATCGGCTTCTTATTTAACATAACTTCCGATTTAAGGGTACGGAGTGTTTTTATGAGAATTTTTATTTCATTCCTATGAAAATGCACACGCGACACCAATTGTAGTGTCGTTAGGTACGAGAATAACTGGCGAGTAATATAAACCCTGAACAAGACGTTGAAGATTACAATTAAGAGTGGTATATGAGCCTAATTGAGTCGATAATTAAAGCGATTCGGTATATATCTGCAGAGTGCAGAACTACTTCAGAAAAATCCATTCTCCGCTTCCGCTCTTTAACAAGAACATAACACTACACGATGCCGTGGGCGACGAGACTTTACGCTCAGTGATTCAGCCACAGTCGAAGTTTAATCAGTAGAAAGAAAAGCAGAAGCTGTAATGATTGATGCCTAGTCTAGCGATATCGAACTACCGATATTAATAAAATTCACAAAAATACCGCTTTTTGGGTATATTCTAAAAGCGGTAATAAAACTAGTTATGTAAAGACTGGAATAATTATTCTTTTTGTAAATATTGATTGTTGTAGGTTTTAAAATAATACAGAACAAACAAACTGTGTTTTAAAAGTACTAAATAAAGGAATTAAGCATTTATGCCAATATGACGACTGGATAACACATTAACTGTGACCAGTTCTATGAACCCGATAAACGACACGTAAAGTCGTAGTATACAACAGGTTTCAGGGTATTATGATTTAATCGATCGCCATTATTACGATACTGCAAAAAATTTATGATTTTTATTGAAGCCTCGGAATCCATCGAAGTTATGTAACCTAACCTTTTTGGAAACGAAGGCAGATAACCTTCAAACATGTCTATTACTATTTTAGTATAATCGCATTTAGTTTAAGCTAGCGTAAGTTTACCACCTCCGAAGCGAAAAATTTAATACGTGTTGCAAATCATAGAAAAATATAATTGCACACGTCGAGAAGACCGGATTTACATGTGTTAGTACACGAAATAGCATTAAGATAGGCTAGAGTATGTATATTAATTTAACAGAATACTTGTCTTTCTAATAGCACAAATAAATATAAAATAACTAGTTTACTAACAAAAGCGTAATTACGCTTTAAACAAGAGATACCCCAAGAAAAATCACAGCACTAACTGTTCGTCGCGTCGTAAGTACGAACTATGCAATGATTAAAAGCAAAGAATTCAAACAATCCGAACAAATTCCATTGAACAGATTAATCATCCGAGTATTAGATTCGGTAGCGTAGGGCATGGAATGCGCCCGCGCCGTAAAAAACCACCGGCGTACCTGTCAGCCATTGACCTGAGGACACTCGACTTTTCTTTAACAGTTGAGGCGAGTCCTTTTTTTATTAAGTCCGAAAACTATAAAACAACCGCTTTTGTTGGTCCGTTACGCACTGGCTGGTTCTGTCAAGGGTTTTAGGTCAAAGGTACAGTTCTATTACATCTACTCTACGCAGAAAAATCTTTCCGAAAAGCAGCCGAATTTTACATTCATTTATTTCCAACAAGACTAACTTAGCTCAGCAATGTATCAATAGTGCGAGATAAAGGAGCTAATATTTTTACATAACAGCACCATTTCTTGATTGATGGAATTCAGTTGAACCTTTGTAATACTTCGATTAATTTTAACAAAACAATATACATACACAAATTTAACAAAATAAGGAAAAAAAAGTGCATATGTTTATAACATTAATCTCATCATACTAGCAACATGAGTAAGAAATATCGCCCACGTTATATTATTTATTACAAATAGTACTTACAAAAATGTTCGCATAACCATCATAATATCATTGTTTATCACCAATCATACCTGAAAAAAAAAGTTAAGATATTATTCCAAACGTGACATAAGACATGAAATATTTATATCTATTATGAAAAAGATTATGAAGATTTATATATTACATTTTAGATTCAAAGTAAAAACCCCAAGTGTCTGTGAGGCTTGATATAAGCGACGGAAGTATAGTAAGTATTCAGAATGTCATAACATACTACAAAGTGCTGAATGTTTAGCATTCAACGGTCGTATTAATAGCGATCTCACGTAGCCACAATAGCATATAGTTTATTAGAGTCTAGTGCATTGTACACATGCGCCTGAAACTTCGCAAGTTCTATAAACTTACACGAAATATATTATAATGAATTGGAATAGTTAAAGACAAGCAAACTAATCACATACAATCATCAATACATGAATAGGTACATACCTCTTGTAAAAAACCTATAATTTATTGATAAACGATTAGAATATACAATTCTAATATAATTTTAGATTAGTATTTATTTGTTTTACAACACCAACTGGCATCGCACAAATGATTATATGCAAAGCTAATAGAATATATTACTGAAGTACCTACGACTCTAACAAAAAATTCATAAGCAAAAAATACTCAAAATGAACGAATAAATAAAAATATAAATTATTAATTTACTTGCATTATTTTTCTTATACTTAAACAAAAAACATTACATTTAACTTTCTAATAGATCCACTAAAGTTTAATATAACTTTGGTTACATTAAATGTTTGATTATTTAATTATAGGATTTATTTTTAGTTTAAATAACTTTCTAGTAATTAAAAGAGGAAATAGTAAATTGTAATCCTCACTCTTAAATTTTAAAATCTTTCCGCATACCGATCCAAAAGAAGATATCAAAAAGATATTATTGAAAGTTAGCTATCCCGCGAACTAATTTGAGTCGCGTGACTATCCTACGGGAAGACGTCTATCTTGTATAACTTTTACCTTGTACAACGACCCCGCTTAAATATAGTAACGGATAGAGCACGGGTCGCTTGGCATGGACTTTTCATATAACTAGCAGCTTTATATGAAATCAATTGATGCCATAAATACGAAATTCTTTTTCTTTGTTCATT
>DWCF01000092.1:0-69705 GCA_018230265.1 Delias oraia | reverse complement strand
GGAAGGACGATCTAACAAAGGTCGCGGGCAACCGCTGGATCCACATCGCTCAAGATCGCAGCGGGTGGGCGTCTTTGAGTGAGGCCTATGTCCAGCAGTGGACTTGAATGGGCTGATGATGATGATGATATATAAGATTACTAGCGATCCGTTATACGTGCTTTTATACGTATAACGGATCGCTATTAACAGCAGAATTCATTTGATTAATTTCATTTTTTCATTGGATGAACTCATTTGTTACAAAGCTAGACCAATTTTGTGTCAACAAAGCCTAAACATTTGGTTTGGACAGGTGAGTCTGTACTTGATTTATAAATTTACAATGAAAAATGTAATTGATTTATATATAATAATATAATATTATATATAATAATAATTAATTCAGAACGGAATATATACATATAGAAGATAGATATCAGATTCTAGTTATTTTTATCTTAAAAAAACACACAAATTGCATTTTTGTGCTGTTGTCGGTTCGGCGTTTGATCGATGGTCAAAGGCACGCCAAACCACAGCCTATTAATAGGTTCTTGCATGAGATAAATTTGATATATGAATGATATATGAATTAATATTTTATATCCGTCAATTCGTCTGATATCAAAGTCACCTCTACTGCAATTACCAATTTCAATAAAGTAGATTAAGTTATACAAGTGTTAAACAAGCATTTGAAATTTCTGGTGAATTTTTTTATATTTAATTAGTTGGAGCCGCCGGTGCGTTGTCGGCCTTTAAGGCATGTGTAATTACGTGTTAAATTGTGAATGTGTAATTAAGAGAATTCCATGGAATTATGAGTTAGTAACAGAACAAGAGGCTGAGCACGGCAGCCAGCTGTCGCCACAGAACGAAGGTGGAAAGAATAAAATGCCTAAAAAACGTTCAGTTGTGGAAATTGTTTAGTAAATTAATTTCCATTCCTTATACATTTTATTACCTGAATGAAAATTTGTTTTATTTATGATGACGTTTTTCATAGTAAATTTATTCATTAAATGCAGCGTACCATCTTTAAAACCTTACCTGTGTTAAATGAATCTGTCACTCAGGATAATGGGTGAGTAAGTTCCAGAACCCAGTAATTTTAATATGATGTAATCCAGTTGCGTCGCCCGCCCACTTTTGCCTCTCGCAAATCCTGGAGTCTGAAGCAGGAGCGACACAATTCACTTGCCTCCGGATCGCCAAACGGAACGCTCGTTCAGTATCGCGGGAAAACTCCCAATTTTCAGTGTTCGAATAAATCGGTCAACTGTAAGGTAGGTAATATTTTATGATCTTTCGTCTATATTGAAATTAATTCTTGAATTTTAATTTCCGTTCATTTATTATTTTAATTTTAATATATTTTATTGCGATTTTATAAGATTATAACAAATTACTTTTTAAAATATTTATTATTTATTTAATATCACTGCGTTCTGTTGAGGCTTATTATAAAAATAATCAAATGTTTTTTTAAAGATGGTCGGATTTATTTTTATTTAGCGATTTATTTAAATTAGTTCATACCAATTTTAAAAATTAATATTAAGCTGATCTCGCGGTTTTAAGATTACAGCACTCTAAACATTTAAAATAAATTAATTTAATTAAAATTTAACTGTAAAAAGCTGACTATTTAAAGAAACCGTAATATTTTCAGAATACTGTAATAAAAATTAAATAAATATCCTAATTCATTAAACTTATTTAACAAATTGTAGTTAATAAAAACTTTCTCCAAACATATTTTCTTGAATCGAGCGCAACAGGTTCACGATATTTTCCTGTGTATGCTACGTCGTAGCAGACCTATAACTAGGCAATATTTTCCTACAGTTTTTTTCATTTTTGACATCGCCTAGGTTATTTAAAACAAAAAATATTATTTTTACAAATACTCTTTATTATTCTTTTATTTAAGAATCACTTTTGTATGCTGCTTAAACTGCTTTCAAAAGAAGGACTTTGTTAAAAAAATAATTAAAATTCTCAAAAGTCTCTCATGATTTTACTTAAAACTTAACTTTAATTTATTACAATCAAAATAGCCGTTGGCGGTGATCTAAAATTATATGTAAATCATCATCATCATCATTTCAGCCGTAAGACTGCTAGACATAGATCTAAATGAAAATAAAATAAAAAAATAAATAATGTAAATATCATTGACATATTCGTCGCTAAAGGTAGAATTTTTTAAGTTTAAAATATATTTTATTTTATTTTCAAACCTTGATATCTCCAAAATTATAGCATAATTATATATAATTTTAAAAGCTTAATATTTATCCTAAAAACACAAATTTTCTGATAAATATTCGTATTTTTGGGTGAGACATCCCGCCACGCGATGCAAATACGATTTCACGAAGGTCGCGGGCAATCGCTGCACACAGATCGCTCAAGATCGTAACAGGTGGGCGTCTTTGGGGAGGCCTATGTCTAGCAGTGGACTTGAATAGGCTGATGATGATGATGATGAAGATGATTCGTATTTTGTTGAGGTTTAACTGATATTGTAACAGGCGCGCGTGCAAAAAAACTCTGCTTAAGTTCTAAAACTTCTCTGAAAAGATTAATTTGAAAAATTTGTAATGTGTACTATACGCAACAGAGGTCTTTCGGTTGTCTACAATATAGGTGCACCGAAAGTAAAAAATACAAGTCGAATGTGTTTATTACATTTTCTTTTGAAGTTCGTATAAAATAGACCTAACGTAATGAAAGCTTGAAAAAATATATAATATATGTACGTATATATTATATAAATATATATAATATATACGTACGATGTATTTTAATATAAGTTAATCTTCAACAGTTATTAAAATCAAAAATAATAAATACTAACTAAAAATCCTATCTTATCTTCTTTAATCAATGGCCCTTAAAATGTGAAATTTATTAATGTACGTATTAGGTTAAATATACTTTGAAGTCAACCGAGTAACTTTTAACATTTTAAGAATAATTTTAGAGAAAACTATAACCATTTAAATACTCCTAAATCATATCTGTTTTGTTAACACAACGAGTTTTTTAATATGCCTACCTACCTTGAGATAAAAAATAGCAATTGTCAATAAGAAGCCTTTATTAATCTATATATTTAAAAAAAACCTGTTAAATTCTTTTTTATTGATGATTGCATCTTTTTAAATCAGTGTACTGGTTTGTCACTTATTAAAAAGAATATCCCGTGATAATACAATTTAAGGCTAAATTCTAAACCGATATTGTAAAGACTTAATTATTATACTGAAACTTGTGACAATATTGTTACAACTTTATTATGCGGGTAAACTTGAAATATTAAATTTAATGAACGGTTTTGACCTACCAAACAAACTGAAGTCATTATTATAATGTTCAGCTTTCAGCAAGTTTAGAGCACAGCTACTCTTTACAGCACTAAGAAATCAGTTGATACAATGACAATAAATTTAATGCAATTCAAAGAGACGAGTGTAATTGAAGGGATTTTAATAATAAACCACTGAATTTTATTAAAACTCTTGCCGTGTTCATAAATCATTACCAATTAATTCGTCTATATCTCAATATTTTTAAATGTTTCTTCAATTAGTTCTTCAATTATAATTTCCTTATTTTAAACACAATAAATACTATATTAATTTTTTATTTCAATATAAATTATTATATCAAAAAATAGATATTTATATATAATTAACCATCTTAACCTCTCCAATTTTTTTTTTAATCTGTAGCGGATAATATAACAGGTGGGTCTCTTATATGGTAAAAGAATACTGCCGCCCACAGACAATCGCGCCACAGTCTGTGCATTGGTTTTGTTGCTGGCTTTTTACGCGGCGCTTTTGACGGTCCTCCGATATTCTCACTCACTCTGCGAAAAAGTACGGACATCACAGAAACACACAAAAACAAACACAGTACAAGCACCGTTTCACGCTGAGAAGTCTATCAGCCTGTGGTATCATTTCGGACGAGCCGGCCCAATTATTGCGTCAGCATATGCTTCAGCATAAATCTCCCACGGGAAAATGTATGAATATTTACTAAAATAAGGTTTACTTCTATGTCATTTCGTTCCAATTCTCTCACAATCGCACTATTATCATCTTCTATCTAAGTATTTATATAGCGTTACTTAAGTGGTAAGCGAAACAAAGATGGCATCTGTTATCCTTTAGTTAGTCAGCGAAACAATTCACACACGTTTGTACATTCTGCTAGTGGTATCTCTCCAGTATCTATTGTACTGACATTAAGTTTCAGTTTGGTTTGAATACAAGGACAAAATTAATAACACGTGCATGTACTGTAAATCAATACGATGGTGCACTTCAAATTAATTGATGGCTTTGTAAACACGCCACTCACTCATGTTTGAGGTGCAATCAACTTCGTCTTATCTTTACAAACACGGAAAATTTAATCAATTCAATTCCCTCGTTGTTTATAAATATTAATAATTAAAAAAAATATATATATAAAATTATAAAAATAATATAAAAAAATAATTTTAAAAAATTACTAAATCCAATACTTTAATTTTTTATGTTCATTGATTTAGCTAAATTTGTTTATCTAAATAAATTAGTACAGATTAAACTTAAAATTGTACAAAGAAAATAATAAAAAATTATGTAAATCAAGTTGTAGCCTTAACAAATGTCAAGTCATTTTATTTAATTTTGATTTATTTATGATATGATATAAATATTAAAAAATTCGAAAAATTTTCAAAATAATTACATTTCCAAAATATTACATCCACGGACTATAAATCGGATTGTAATCTGAAGACATGATATACAAATTAAACTAGTAACGTATATAAAATTATAAAACGTTTTCAATAGCCGCATTATTTCTATTAAGAAAATATAATGTAATTAAAATTAATTTACTATAATATAGTTTGTTTTAATATTTTTATATAACAGTCAAAATAATAACACATAAAAGCGTCTATTATTGGTCGTTAAAGAACTTCGCATAATTTCAACAAAATTAAAACCGTCGTAAGATCATTTCCTAAGCAAATGTTCCGTTTATAAAATAAACACAGTTATAAATATAAAGAATATATATAGAATAAAATATATAGAATACAAAATTAAGATCATTTAAGTTCTTTAACTTTTATTTTTGGTTGTGGGCATATAATTTAATTAATCAATTCGTAAGTAATTAAGTAGTAGTATGTGAAATAAAGATCTTTGATAATAAAAATGTAGCGAAACAAAATTCACAGGAAGTTGATTTTTAAATATCAACACGGTTCATTGGGAATATTTTCGTAACGGATCCGATACGTGGAAAATTTTAATGAATCAAATATCAAAATAATTTGTAATAATTTCAATTCTTATTAATTAATATTTTCATGTGACTGAGTAATTTTCAAAGGCTGACCAAAGCCTTTTAAATTGTTGGTATTTTTGTCCATTGGTACCAAAATAATTATTCATTTGCATATGCGTTAGTTAATTGTATGGAACGTTTTATAGTGCCTCGAGTAGTTAAGTGCAAATTTATTTACGCCACATCGAGATTGACAGGTTGCCGATAGAATCGTCTTTTAGAAACCATGACAATTTTCTATTACTCGATATACAGACTATACAGTCTGTTTTGAGAGCATCGAGGCTGAGTGGTTTTATAAGTCTACCAAGAAGCGAGAGGTATCGGCTTCGAATACCTATCTGAACAAAAAAATATATAATTTAATTAATGATTTATTCAGCATTTGATAATGCTTGACAGTGCCTTAATAATGTTGCATCATTGCATAATGCAGACTTATTTGGCCGCTTCGTCCAAAGTGATATCACGGGCTCACAGAACGCTCAGCGTGGAACGGTACTTATATTGTATTTCGCTGAGTGAGGATATCGGAGCTCCTTAAAGTTATGCCGCTTGAGCGGCGTAAAAAGCCGGCAACACAACCAACGCGCGGCCTGTGGTGCGGTTGCTTATGGATGGTGTTCTCTTATCATATACGAGACCTACCTGCTCCGTTGTCCGCTATAGAATTCAAAAAAATAGTAAGAAATTTAATTAATACTGCAAGATTACTCAAGCCAGATATTTCAGAGACAATTAAAATGAATTATTAAAACAATAAACATGTATCATTACAATATCGACATTTATTCTGTAAGCAACTGCTATGCTGCGTAATTCGTGGAATTTGTAGGCGTCTTCACGCTTCCATGAGTGCTCATAGGACAGTATTTGCAACAATGCTTTATCTTATTATAGTTTGCAATACAACCAGCTAAAGTATATTATTAATAATTAAATATTTGTCCATATACATTGTGAAAATACGAATAAGATATTTAAAAAATTCGCCAGCGGCAGATGGGTAATAAATTTAGGGTTGTATGTATTTTTCAATGTTTATTGATGAAAACTCAAAACAAATTTTGTACAAAAACTTAAAATAAATATGGATCAGCTGTAAAAATTGGCTGTATATAAAATAGATGTTGATCGAACTGTCTAAACGCACAACATTACATTAAAACCGCTCGACTCATTTTGGAGGAGTTTCGCAGCAAACACAACGAAACAAATATTTTATATAAAATAGGCTATCCTAAAGTCTTCATTATTTTACATTTTTTATTGATTATGTCTTTGTTATTTTCTATCTTATAATATTTTTTTTACCATTAAAAAATGTTAATAAGTATGTTAGGTTTATGTTTATATATAAAGATATATATGTAAAATTATTATTATAAACGAATGTTGAATGTATAAACGAATGTTGATTTTCATCGTGTACCATTTGAATAGCAATTCTTAGTGACTATGAATGTTGACTTGAGGAATGCGAATTCCTCACAACTTTAAGTCGCAGAAGTATTTGGCGCTTTTTTAATGTACAATAGGTAAAAGCGTACGTTACTTAAGCGTAAGTTTAAGAACTAGGATATTTAAATCTTTTCAATATAAATTCAAAATTTATTTCCACCCCTAACAGCCTAGACAGTTTGAAGTTGATGAAAAGCGATTAGATTTGCCGCTTCTAATCTTTAGAAATCTTAACGAATGTTTGATAAGCAACGAAGGAATTGTGCCAATCAATGTTCAGAAATGTACCCTCTATTTAATAGATAAAATAAACCTTTATTTTCCTATATTAAATTGAAATACCCGTTTTTAATTATCGCCAATATTTATACCTTCGCAGTTTACAGTGTTATGCGAATGATTGAATGCTTAGGCATAATCGGACATTGATTGAGTAGCGACAGCAAAAGAATCAGTTACTTAATATTTACTCGAGTTACAGTGGAGCTGACGGTATATGAGAACTAAATTACTATAGACATATGTACTGAATATTTGGCGTGAAACGGTATTTGTACTGTGTTTCGCAGAATGAGTTAGAATAAGGCTCTTAAAAAGTGGCACTTAAGCGGCGTAAAAAGCCGGCAACACAACACTGTGCCGAAGTTGTTCATGGGCAGCAGTGTTCTCTTATACCATATAAGAAGCCCACCTGCTCTGTGATTACTCATAATATTATCGAAGTATTTGATCTCTTTCATTAATAATAAAATTTCTAAGACTAATATCATGTTTCTTACGCATTAGTTAAACAAAGGCGTCATAGGAGAATAATCCTTTTGTTAATGCTGTTATAATATAGTTTTTAATTGTATGGTTGATGTAAACCATCTTTTGTTATAGAGGTAACTGACGTTATAAAAAAATGTATTTTATATCGTAAACTCAAAAGCACAGGAATGCTTAAATGATTTCATTAGTAGCATGAAAGCTTTTCTAAGAGCAAATTTAACCCTGCAATTAGTGTATAAGTGTATTTCACATACAAATTGTTGTTTTTTTTAAATTCTATAGCGGACAACGAAGCAATTGGGTCTCCTATATCATAAGAGAACACGGCCACCCATGACCAACCGCGCCACAGTCCACATATTGGTTGCGTGGTCGGCTTTTTACGCCGCTTAAGTGGAATTTTTAAGAGCCTCCGATATCCTCATTCACACTGCGAAACAAAGTGCAAATACTGTTTCACGCTGAGTATTCTGTGGGTCCGTGGTATCACTTCGGACGAGCCGGCCCTAATAGTGCGTCAGCATATGCTTCAGCATGGTGATTCCACGAGTGCAATAGTATTAAGACACTCACCCAGCCACTATCAAGCCCTTTCTGAGACCAAATAAATTATAAATTAAATTAAAGTTGACCGGGTATTCGAACTCGATACCTCTCGCTTCATGGAACACCTTTAAAAGCATTAAGCTACGAATCTCTCATTATTCAGATATATTCAGATATATCTGTTATTCGGATTGTGGTTATTCCAGGACTAGAGATCTTAACTTCGTTGCGAATATTATTCATCATTTATGAAAACCACTTAGCTACAATTATTAAAAATATTTCACGATTTTGAAGAATTTAATTTTACAATATTACCAATTAAAGTAATCAGTGATTCACTACTCCTGAGCGTTCGAGTTTTGAATATTTGATAAATATTTTGTTGAAAATTTATTCCTGGTATGAATTTAATATACATTTTACTAACAATCAAACAAATATTGTAAACAATTAAAATTTCTCTATAGTACACCCACATGCATTCTTTTGTTATAATATCGAAATAAATCTTAGCGACATATATATTTGCGTCAATTTCTCTAAGCATTAATAGACAATTTTATTAATAAAAACTTTTACATACATTTATTCATGTTATACATATTTCATATATATTATACTCGAAAGTTCTGAGAGTCCAGTAGCTAAGTGGTTTTATAAGCCTACCATCAAGCGAGGGGTATACGATTTTGATACCCAGTCTGAAAATATTTATAATTTATTCGGTCTTTAGAAGGACTTGATAGTAGCCGGCGAGTTTCTAATACAATCTTATCTATGAGAAATCTACGCTGCAGTAAATTCTCACGCACTACTTGGAGTGGATCGTCTGAAGAAATACATGGCCTTACAGAATACCAGCGTGAAACAGTACTTTTGAGCATCGCTGAGTGTGTGAGGATCTCAGAGGCCCAAAAATTCTACCATTTAAGTGACGTAAAAAGCTGGCAACACAACCAAAGCGCGTATTATGATAAGGTTGCACATGCGCGCTGTTGATAATATACTAAAGAGGAGACCACCTGCTTTGTTGTCCGCTATAACATAAAAAATAAATTCACGTTCAAAAATGTTGGAAATTTTAATTATTTAATACCAAAACATCTGTCTGTTAAGTGCTAAATGTCAAAAGTCTAATGAAATGAAAAATAATATAAAAGGTATTTTCTTAGATACTATATTTAAATAATCGTGCTTGGATTGTATATTTAATAAATTAACATGATAGACGGAGGAGATTCAAATAATTAAATAATACAAATTGTTTTATATTCAATTAATTGAAAATAGCTTAAGCTATTCAAATTTCAGTAACGGCACGTACCATAAACAAGTAGTATGTAAAATGTAGTAGTATGTAAAAGAATCAGGCATACAATTTATTAAACAGGGATTACTAACTGTAAATAATTACTTCACGTGTTTACAAACTCCATTACAACTACTTCAATTACAGAGAAAATATAAATAAAACAATTTTAGAAGGACGTAAAGTTTTATTTTATAGTAAGCGGAGAACAGAGCAGGTGGGTGTGCTATATGGTAAGAGAACACCTCCGCCTATGGACAACTGCGCCACAGTCCGCGGATTGGTTGTGTTGCCGACTTTTAACGCTAATTAAGTGCAATTTCTAAGGAAGCGGCATTTTCTAATTTCTTAATTAAACAGATAAATACGTTTTTAAATCAATCTAAAATCTAGTTTTTCTAACATTTTGATTTTTTTGTGTTTTATTTTTTAAATCTTTAACATCATTATCATCATCATTTAAGCCGTAAAACGTCCACTGCTGGGCATAGGCCTCCCCTTTGGACCTCCATGAATAAGTGTCCGAGGCGACCTGTATCCAGCGTTCCGGTAACCTTTGTAAGTTCATCCGTCCACCTTGTGGGAGGACATCCTACTCTGCGCTTCCCGGTCCGTGGTTTTTACTTTAGATTTTGAATATCGAACTTCAATTACAAAACAATTCGCGATAATAATCTTTTTTGTACTCTTTTTTAATTAATATTTCAGTTATAAATTAAATTCACTAAAGCTGAGTCCAAAATATCCATTAGTATTATTGTTGAAGCGTAGAATAATAAAAACACATTAATATACCGATCGATTCCATTTCTTTTCACTTAAGAGGTTTTTAATATTCAGTGTAGCATCGTTGCAGTAAATTACAAAAATCCTTCATAATACGACGAAACATACAAATAAATTTTGCAGGTAACTTTTAAGTACAGATTACACAAATAAAGGATTACACTAGCCCGTACAAGGCCGCGGATTCGTTGCTGCCTTTTAAATAGATATGGTATTTTTTTGAAGTGTTATTAGTTTGGAAATAGCTCTACAGGAAACTGATATCAAAGGGTGGTTAATTAGGTTCATATTTATGATTTGAAATGATGTTATATCTCAAGATTTGGCGTTATATAGATTAAATAAGATTAGAATAATAAATAATATAATTAATAAATTATAAATTAATTATTATTAATAATAAATATATATATATAATATATATATATATAGTAAAAATATAATATTTAATAAAAAAATATTAAATAAATTAAAAAAGTTTCAATATTTTGATTTTATATAAATAGTTAGGGGGCTTCTATTCCAAGTGGTCTTTTGGTCTTTTATAAATTCTTTTTGGCCTTTAGAAGTTCTTGGCAATAGCTTAAGTATGTCTTCGGAAAGTCATTTTAACTTATACCCCAGAGCTCATAGCAGCGTGAAAAATTATTTATATTGTGGAGTAGGGAAACTAAATGCCCACAAAGTTTTGCTTTAAGTATCATATGTAAAAAGCTGTTAATAACCAAAATTGTGGAAAATTTGTCCCTAAGTAAGACTGTTCTTGTAATCGGAGTTGTCTTCATCGTTATCTTCTTTGCATGTTACGTTTTACAGCTACGCTTTATAATAATTTTAACGAACACAACTTTAGCAAATTCTATACAAAAATATATTTCGAAAGAAATCTACACATGTCAATACATGTGTAGATTTCTTTTGAAATACACCAATGTGTTTATATGACCAACAGCATAATACTTTAATTAATATAATCTGTATTTTGATACAATTTTGTCCTCTGTGATTTACGCAAATTTGATTATAATTATTAGGTATTATTTTTTAGACAAAATTATACCTGAGTCTCATTCCATAAACATCCAAACTGAATTCGAATTGACTTGATCGATGCTTTGACATCTTATAATGGAATATATAATTAATAGGAGATGTATTTATTTTAAGAGCTTCGTGGGTTTTAAAATTGTACCATGAAGCGAGAGGTATCAGATTTGAATCCCGGTCCGGACAGTTATAATTTAATTTATAATTTATTCGGTCTCTGGAAGGGCTATCAGAGGCCGGTTGAGTGTACTAATAATGTCGCACTCGTGGGAGAGCCATGCTGACGCACTAATTGTGCTGGCTCGTCCAAAGTGATACCATGGGCTTACAGAATCCTCAGCGTGACACGGTACTGTGTTTCGCAGAGTGAGTGAGGATATTGGAGGCCCTAAATTTAATTTACTGCATGTTGTGTATTAGAGTATATTAAGAGGCAGAAAATGTCCGGATGTATTAAAATATGGTTAACATAAATTGTTCTAATTTTGTCAAATTAATCAGTTTTACAAGAATGTTTATGGAAATTTAGTATTCTGTATGTAGTTAAACAACCTCCGTACTTAGCTAAGTACAGCTGCGGCTTTTTTAGAAAAGCCTGAATCGTAAACTCATTGAATATATGTAAAAGCGTACCCCCGCTTCGTCAACTAATCTTTTATAATGGATTAGGTATTGCACTTTAAAAGGATCTAAAGCTATAAAGTATAACGTATAAAAATGAATAATTAAAATCATTATTTGTCCAACAAAATCAATATAAACATGGCATGGATTTTCTAACAATTTATTTCGTTCCACCTAACTTATGAAAATTGAACTAAGTTAGGATCGCTTCTGGTATAGTTATAAAAAGTTTTCACAACTCTCAGATTCAGATAGCGTAGGGCAATTATGATTGAAATATCTTATTACGCTGTGCTCCCCGAACTTTGACATCTTTTTTATATTTTATATTGCGGACAACGGAGCAGGTGGGTCTTCTATATAGTTAGAGTCCACCGCCTATGAACGACCACGCTACAGTCCGGGCATTTGGTTGCCGGCATTTTACGTTGCCGTTTCACGCTGAGTATTCTGAGAGCTCGTGGTATCACTTCGGACGAGCCAGCCGAATTATTTCGTCAGAATATGCTTCAGTAAGGCTCTCCCACGGGTACGACAGCATTAAGACCGCCCGGCCATTGTTAAGCCCTTTTAGAGACCGAATAAATTATAATTTTCCGGACCGGGATTCGAACCAGATACATTTCACTTCATAGTACACTTTTTAAACCATTGAGCTACGAGGCTCAAAATTCAATGATACAATAAACAATTTCGATGCAATATCGTTCCGTCGTTCACATACGTCTGGTGGAAAAAATTGCCCATCGTGCGGCACACCCGTAACTGCAGCTTAGCAAGCTGATGTTTTACGTGATAATCAATACGATAGTCATTAACAGAGCCCTCACAATTCAAGCCGACGCGTCGGGAATAGTAATTGGTGTATTTGTTCGACTGTGCCCAACTATCTGCTAATTCTGTTCATATTGTAATTGTTTAATTTAGTTTCCGGTGTGTATGGATTTGAAATTACTAATACAGTATCTTAATAATATTAACTTAAACTAATCAACAAATGAGCTACATACATTACATTTCTGATAATACGTAGTAAGTTTGCGATATACGATATCGTGTGAAAAGTTTTAACAAATTAGTATAGCGAGTAACGACGGCGGATCTTATTTCAAATTCAAATAAGCATTTATTCAAATAGGTCCCATAAGGGGCACTTTTGCAAGTCGATTTAGGTACAATTATTGATCAAGCTACCATTGGTTCGGAAGATATACTTCTACGAGAAGAACCGACAAGAAACTCGTAGGGTTTAATTTTTTTATAGCCAAAATTACAACAGCTTGTTTATTTATATACTATTGGATAGTTTAAAAGTCTCTTCTATGATATGAGATCACGGCTGCCCATGGACAATTATAATATGGGCTTAGTTTGTGTTGCAAACTTTTTACACCGCTTAAGTGGAATTCTTAAGGGCTTCCGATATCCTCATTCACTCAGCGAATCAGTACAAGTAATGTTATACGCTGAGCATTCTGTGGCCCGTGGTATCACATCGGACGAGCCGGCCCAATGCGTCAGAATATGCATGGCTCTCCCATGGGTGAAAGTGGCTTTTTCTAGTATATATATTTTTTATTAAAAGACAGAATATTATTTAAACTGTAATCAGCGCATTGAAGGGTCACGCTACATATCAGTTCAATCGATTTGATATAACTTTAATTAAACCTTAATAAAATGAGTGTGATAACAAGCTCACATTATTATCAATATTATTAACATTGTGAATTTAATTTACAGTTTGAACTGAACATCACATTTAATGTTAATTTTATATATAATTATAATGGCTTATTATTTCCATCTTCTGTAATACCAATAATTGGATTATTATACAAAACGTTCAGAATGTGAATGAACATTAAACATGTATTCAGAATGTTATTAAAAAAATAATATTACCAGTGGCAGAGCTACCCTGAAGCATACACTGACGAAATAATTATTAAATCTGGCTCGTCAGATGTGATACCACAGGTTTCTGTGCTTTGCGTGATTCAGTACTTATGTTATGTTTCCCTGAATGAGTGAGGAAATCTAAGGCCTTTGAAACCATATAAGCGGTGTAAAAACCGTACATACAACCAGCGGCGGTGATCTCTTCTTTATAGTATAGCAGACAACGGAGCAGGTGAGTCTCCTATATGGTAAGAGAACACCGGTGCCCATGTATGTTCACGCATTGGTAGTATTGCCGGCTTTTTACGCCACTTAAGCGGCATTATTAAGGACCTCGGATATCTTCACTCATTAATCCTCACTCTGCGAAGCACAGTACAAGTACCGTTTCTTGTTAAGTATTCTGTGACCCCGTGATATAATTTCAGACAAGCCCAATGTCAGCATATACTTCAGCGTGGCTCTCCCAATGGTGAAATATAGAATACCCACCTACTCCGTTATCCGCTATAACCATAAAAATAATATTAAAAAAATATAGTAATAGTTCATTGTAATAATATATAATTGATCACGTCAGGCACAAAAAGCATTCTGTTCAGAACACTATGGACATATCGTAATGCAGAGAATGATGATATAAAATCTTCGTGGTATCGGTCTACGATTTTCTGATATCTATCTTTCACTGTGTAATGTAACCATTCGCCCATCTTTCTGTCTTTTTTAATAAAATCATCATATATGTAGTTATATTATTACCACTGTTAATTAAAATATTAATTTTGGTATTAATAGGGGGTTCTCATGGCTGTCCCATGGGATGCGATAATGTTTAGACATTCGCCCGGCCCTTCCAAAGACCGAGTAAATAGTAAATTAAATTATAATTGTACGGGTCGGGATTCGAACCCGTTACCTGTCGCTTTGGTGTAGAAACTATTTAGCTACAAGGCTCTCAAATGTAGCAAATCACCCATAGTATGAGTAGTCATAAATATAAGTTGTATCGCAATAATATAAAATTAATAGTTGGATTCCAGTAATATACGAAATAATATTTTAAACTATTAAATTTTTATATATTTATATTCTATATTTTATACTATTTTATACGGAAATACTAGTTTATAACTGTAACATTATTCACGATTACAATCACCTTAACCAAGTAAATATTTGATTCTTCTACTGTTACTTCTTCTACTGTTATGTTTTAGTAATTGATTTACTTTAGATTTACTCTAATGAAAACTAGAAATACAATTATTATATTAAAGAAAATCAACTTAAAAAAAACTGAAATTTCAAAGCTAAGTTGTTTTACATGGTTAGCACAAAGCGAGAGGTATCGGATTCGATCCCCGGTCTGTAGAAAAATTTATAATTTATCCGGTCTTTGGAAAGGCTTGACAATAACCGGGCAAGTGTCTTAACATTATTTCACCCGTAGAAGAGTCGTGCTGAATCATATGCTGGTGCAATGATTGGGCCGGCTCGTCCGAAATGATACCGCAAACTCATATTTTCCAAGTATGAAACTGTACTTGTACTGTGTTTCGCTGAGAGAATGAGGATATCAGAGGCACGTAAAATAATACCAACCTAAAATAAAAAACCTAAGCGCGTATTGTGTTGCAATTATCTATAGCCGGCCTACCATACAGGTGACCTCCATATTTCCATTTCCCGCTATATCATAAAAATGATTTGTTTAATGTTTGAATTCACTGCATTTAAGAAACTTAATATATAAGTCACGTAATATAAGTGTTAAATCGTAGGCGAAATTGTAATGTCATCACAAGATTTTTAATACATTAAGTAAAATAAATAACTTTACCGTGAAACTGTTGCATTTGTGATTTAATCTTCTTAAAAATATAGAATGAAATTTAAAGGTGCATGTGGTTTGGGAAGTTTTTAACTCGAAAACTATAATCACATTAGCCTTTACACAAAATACCACATCACAATTAATATGCGAAGCTATAATACTTATTATTCACATAAAATTAAAACACTAGCTAATATAATAAATTATTTAGAAGGGCGGAGGTAAAAAATGACGTTAATTGAATTTTTTTATAGTACTCATATGAAACATTTCTACGTCGCGTTTAAAACTCAATAAAAGAAAATTGTAGTTTATAAAGTTACATTTACATCAGTTGCTTCCTTATTCAATAATTTCTTTCAAAGTAAAGTAAGTTATATTTTTATATATATGTACATATAAGTTGATTTCTCACAAATAAAATCAGACTTGTGAAGTTTGACGTCGCGACATCGTTTTACCGGTTTGTTTATAAACTCAATACACAGACAGCGTTTCATATGATTGTGAGTGTTTCAACTATATGAGATTTTGCTCCGATGAAATAATTTGGATATCGGCACTTGTTTCAAAAAGATAAAGTTTTATTTATTGCAAATACATTTTTACATCTACATATATATGTTAATAAAAGAAAGTCGTGTAGTCAATATTTGTATTTCAAGGACGGCTAAACTGATTTGGTTGAAATATGGTGGGGAGGTTGCTTAGAATTAGGACTTAGACATGCACAAATGAATGTTAATATTTTTAGTACATATGTTTTTCGCATTTAGTGGACCCGGTAGGATGCTTACCGGGCAGGATAACGTCTGCAGGGTCCACTAGTTTAAACTGTTTGTTAATTGTGTAAGTGATATTATACTATTGCATATTGACCTAAATAAATCCCCCACACCCAAATTGGTAGTCAGACGTTGAGTTGCGGAGAAAAGTCCGAAATAAACCGAAGACAAGATATAATCAATATGACGTGAATTTTCGTAATCATCATTGTAAGAAATCACTGCCACTAATAAACAAATGTACCACCACAGGTCTTTACAGCACTTAAGCGGTATAATTTCATTAAGATTCGATATCTTCATTATGGTCTGTGAGTATGCGTTGTATTACTTCGGACGACGCGTCCAGTTAGTGAGTCAGCATAAACTTTATCACGGCTCTCCCATGGGTAAAAAATTAAAATAGGTATGGTTAATTAAAATAATAGATAGTGTTTTATTTTAGAAATACATTTCCACGTGCGCTGCACGAATTGATGCTTTCATAATTTAAGTTATAATGTTATTATTATTAAAGGTAGAGAGATGAGAGATAAATGGATAAACTATAAATGGGCATTTCTATTTTCTCTAATAAAGGTACAATATATATATACTATATAAAAATGAATGTCATTTTTCGTTGTAAATTTATAACTCAATGATGGGCTACCTTTCCAAACCAAATACTTTGTTTGGACTATTTTAATAGAAGGTTTACGTGAAGCTCGCATCGGTCGACCGATTCTTCATTTACCACATTTTTTGTAACAAAAATGTATTCAATTTTTAGCGGATCATTTTGTTAATGTGATATTTTCTGTCAAATTACATGTATTTATACGTACCAAAGCAAGTACCGGGTCGGTAATTTATATTAAAATTAAAACACGAACATGTTTAAACAGAAACATGTTTAATATATATCCTAACAAATTTCTCAAAAACATGTCGAGACCTTGAGAGAGTTAGAATCTGCACAAGACTCGAAACCCTAATGTTAAAATCTACCTCCTCGAATCCGCGAATTTTTGGGTTCAATAAAAGTAAACTCTACAAGAGTGTCATGTGTGTGCATGTATGTGTGTTTGCGATGATATTAAATTGTATGTAAGCGTTTGTCTATTTCTATATGTATATTTATATGTGTGTATACTAAAATATATTAATAATAATATAAATAATTTATATTGTCCGTGTGGTTACCGGATCAGGATAGTACCACTCCCAGTCTTCCTAATGGGATGTCGTAAGAGGCGAATATAGGACACTTCACCGGTAGGTGGGCAGCAGCGCCCTTTCGAGTACAGCATATGTTCTGCGATCACCAACCCGCCTGCCAAACGTGGTGGTTAAGGCAAAACAACCCCTCCATGCATTTTTGTGGAAGGCCTATGTCCAGCGGTGGACTTGATAGGCTGATAATGAAGATGATGATACTAAAATGTTTTTTGGTTTCAGCATTGCGAACATGTGGCCCTATATTGCTGCTGCGTCCCAGGTGGATATGATACATTCGGGTCGCTTGGACTCACCAATGCCTCGAAGTCAATCGGTTTTTCGGTACGTCAAATTTAAATACCATTATTAAATAGTAGTCGACTCGGCAGTTATCGCTCTACCCGGTACGCCACATTCTACATTGCCACTTTTTACATTGTACGTGACATTTCTAAATATATTTTGGCAAATTATTGGAATAATCTATGTGTTTTTCTTATCTATAAGCAATTTTATAGCAAAGTTTCTTTAGAAACGTTTAGTAATTTTTACATGAAAGAGTAACAGTCATCTCATCTACATACAAACTTGTACGTTTATAATATTAGTAGGATCTAATTGACTTCCGATTTCCGAACGACTGGACCAATTCCACTAATTATTTTGTATTGTATTAGCTGATCCCGGCATTCCTTGTCTTACCAAATAAAACAATAAAAAATGACTAGTAACAAAAGGGTTTGGTAGTAGAAAATAAAAGTTTAGAGTTTTATAAATTTTAATGTCACATCATAAAAAACTAAATGTTTCGGGTTAATCTTTACGTTCCTTTTGCTAAAGCAAATTGCTTACCTTAAATCTTCCCTCCTCCTCTTAAAGTCCTTGCAGAGCCGCGGGTGCGTTGCTGGCCTTTAAGGAAGATATACGCTCTATTCTTGAAGGTCCCCAAATCGTATTGGTTTGGAAATAACCTCGCTGGCAGCTGATTCCACAGAGAACTAAATGCCATAAAAACACTCAGTTGTGGAACAACAAACATTGAAGTGAAAGCGATGAAACTTGGTTTTCTGCCTCGATCTTCTTTGGTGAAATTCTGCAGCAGGTATCAATCCAAACAGCTCCTCCGAATATTCCCCTTGATATATGCAGTAGAAGATTCTGAGCGAAGCGCAACATCTCTACGCAACTCTGGTTCTTATAAAGGAACTAATTTTAACGACGATTGACAGTTTTCTAATGTCATCTTGTTAGACAACAATTTTAATTCGATATACCAATACGAATTCAATATTAGTAAAAGCAATATAGCGGCTTTTCAGTAAGCTAATTGTTTAAAAAGTTGTTGATATTTAGTATACCTATATATAGATTTATAGTATACCTAAAATCAAAATCCTTGCGACAAATAAACATTAAGTAAAAATGTTTGAATTAATTAATCTTCCCTATTAAGACTACTAATTTGAAATGTTTTTGTTCAAGATTCTATTTCTATCAATTTTTTCATTCTTTGTTTTTAATTAAAAAAAAACAAGTTTCGTTTTCGTAAATTAGCAACATTTTAAAATATTTTATATGGGTTGATACAACTTTCGTAACACTTATAGAACTATAAATTTAAAAAAAAATAGACTTCGCAACATTCAATAAAGCTAGATAGCTAAAATAATATGTATATATTTTTTAATCAGTAATTAACGAGCAGGAGGCTCACCTAGTACAACGATCATCTGACCATGAACACTTCTTTCCCCTGCTGGGTTGCGGGTGCGTTGTCAGCGTTTTAGGGAAGGTTATAGTATTTTTTTAAAGTTCTTAGGTCGTATTGTTTTGAAAATACAAGCAGTTGATTTTACAAACAGGTGATGCGATGGTACAAATGACTTAAAAGTTATAATATACTTTTCCTTACTTCTCTAGCAGTGTCAATACTTTAGCAGATATGATTAACTAGAAGATAAAACCGTACGATAAAACTTCGGTGTTATCTGACTGGTACAAAATACGTCAGTGAACTCAGTATAAAACTGCTGACTGAATCAGTAAATGTTCTTTTGGCTATGTACTAGAATTATAATTAAAAATAGAGCATGGAGGCTAAAAGGTGATCATTTAGAATTGTATGTATTTTTAATGACGAACTTTAAACTAATTTATAGGTATATTTAGTTAACTATTGCATATGAACATTTCTGTAATATAGTTCCTATTTTTATAATAACATATATTCCGCTCAAGCGGTGTAAAAAACCGCTAACACAATCAAAGCGCAGAATGAGGTTGTTTATGGGCGGCGGTGATTTCTTTATCTTATTTTTTTTTATATATGGCTGAAATTATGTTGTATTTTGGTAGGGATTATATTTATTGAATAGTGAGTAATGGAGCAGACGGGTTTCCTGTATGGTAAGAGATCAATGCCACTCACGGACCACCGCACCACAATACTTGGTTTGTTTTTGTTGCCGGTTTTTACGCTATTTAAGAGGAATAATTTCACGGCCCTCCAATATCCTTACTCACTCAGCGAAACAAATACCGCTGGTATACAGTGAATTTGTATCACTTAGGACGAGCTGGGACCAATCAGCATGACCCTTACAAGGCTCTTTCAAAGGTATTTATGTAATACCTAATAATAATATTAAATTTTCTCTTCTGTAAAAGCGTGGAAAATGTTTACTTAATTTACGTCTAAATACCTTTCTTTATTCATATAAATTTACTTAAATAATATAGGTGTGAGCTTACTTTGTGGCCACCATTCATATATATATATATAGATATCTAAAAATGCGTTGGGTGGTTAATATACAATCTGTACCTACCTACAAATTATTAGAATATATATTGCAGTAGCAACTTTATTGAGAAGCAAATATATTTGAATTGCATTGAGCGTCCAAGTTCAGTCAACAACATACTATCATTTTGCTTGAAGCTTAAATTTAATTAATTACAATTCTACTGCTTTGCCTTTAACATTATTAGAAAAAATATTTAGCAATCACTAAGATTCATTAGATTGACAACAATTACAAAGTAAATTAAACAGTATTTGTTCTTAATTGTAATTGAATAAACGTTTCGGTTACACGTAATTATACCTATCTACCATTCAGTTTATATAATGCTACTACCGTTGACGGAAAACCCCGCTGGGTTCCCTTGTGTCTAGACAATACTTTCGACCTACATTCCGTGGATATGCTCGTATATAATATTTGGACCAACCAACATTACATTTTAATATATTGAAAATGTATAATTAAATATATTCCACTCCATAAAGTTGCATTCTTCCGTCCATTCCAATACTTGTAAGTGATTTTCCTGGACGAAAAGCACTCGCGTTGAATAACGAAATACTGACTTAGCAAGTACTAGTTCAATTCCATTAGGAAATATGATTGAACTGAATAGTTTTAACACCACAATTATAATTTAAATATTAACATAACGTTACAAAATATTATGTTGTGACTAATAATATAAGAATACGTGGAACCGACAACATCCGACCAACCGACGTCAATGTATCAAATACTAAAACGGAGGATAGTTTATTGGTTTTTCGGATTTCGTATAATAACCACACATTATAAATATATCAGGTTAACAATGTGTATATGTAACAGATACAAAGGCCCGTATCCTGGACCTTCCAACTACATACTTTCTCCACGTCGTACGTCGAGATTCGATACTCGGAAAACTATTAGCGTCCCGACCAGCCCAGATCGTCGTCTCACCAAGCCACCTCCAGACATTCGCCAAGAAGAAGGAATCTACCCAACGCTTGCGGTCAGTATTTTGCTATAATTTTTCATAAAGCAAGATTTAAATAAATTTCCATGGGTGAAGAACCGCTTGTCATAGATGAGTCTCCTGCTGGTTTGCCTTAGTTTTCATAAAAAAGCCGCTATCCTCACTTTAAAGCATATACTAAAAATATTTTACACTACTTAAGAAGAATATAACTTACTTAATAATTCTTGAACTAGAAAATTTTGTTTTTTTGCTAAACTATCATTGAAATTATTCCACTTAAGCGGCGTAAAAAGCCGGTAACACAACCAAAGCGCTGACTGTGGTGCAGTGTACCATGGGCGGCTATTTTCTCTTACCATATAGGAGACCCACCTATTCCGTTGTTCGATTTACCATAAAACATTACCAGGTTTCTAACTGTATGATAACTTTCAAAGACTTTCATAGCATAAACATAAGTACACAGCTTTAGCATAGTATACAGAATCGAACATAAAATTGTAAAGGGCATGGTTAAGTGAATTTTTGAAGTTCAAATTAAGAAATTTGCTTAAAACAAGTTTTCTCTTTCAGTGTTCTGTCTCGTTTTTACATTAACATATACACATCAATGAGACAGTGACAGAATATCTAAAACATTGTTTCAAATAATGCGATGTTTCGACACAAGGAGACATTTTTTTTCAATCTCACCAAAAATATTAATTGCACATTTGATGATAAATTTATATACCACTGAACTTGTATTATGGTATCTCATGTAACTTAGCAAAACACTGTCAACACAACTTTTACACTCGAGCGACACTCAATGGGCGTGATCTAAAATTGTTACTTGCTGCCAGTAGCGTGTCGATTATTTAAATCTATAATAGACACACTAACGCCAATATTATTAATATATTTAAATCAGATTAATACGACATAAAATTATTTTTTTAATTGAAAACTTTAATTTCAATCCAAAAAACAGTTGTGTCTAAAGCTCGTAGTACAATGTGGACAATGATAAATATTCAGTCCTAATGTAATGGAAACTTGTTGCGACTAATCCTAAAAAAATCTTTTTACAAACGGGCCAAGTATAAGATAAGAACCATTTATAATTATCAAATAAATATTTTATTGCATGTTTAAATTAAATTCTAAATCGAAATACTGTAATTTCAGAGGCTCAGTAACCTCACATGTCATCACTAGGGATTACGCTGTGAAATTGTCGTATCGAAAGATCCTTGGAAAATTACAAATAAAATACGTTTTTCTTCTCATGAACAACAACAATTGATTAAAATATATGTAAAACTATCGAGCATATACAAATAATAAAGCCTGAAATTTTGCATGAATTAATAATTGGAAAATCCTGAAATCCTATATATAAAACTCATATATTTGATTCCAATTGACAATTTTCTGTAAATAAAACTCATAAATAGCTCCCAACTATTAATAGCATAGTTTGTATGAGAACAGTTTATAAAATACATTGACAGTTTTGTGTGGTAATATTATCACTAAGTTCGCTGTCATAATATTGTTGCAAGGGGAAATCAATCTTATTGTGTCATGACATTCAAACAAATATCAATTGTCTGATGATAAACATTTTTGGTCTACTTTACGTCAACGAGGGCACAGATGGTGAAAAAATTTTTTTAAATTCTATAGTGGACAACGGAGCAGGTGGTAAGAGAATACCACCGCCAATGAACAATAGCTCTACAGCGTATTGGTCATGTTGCCGCATTATTACGCCGCCTAAAGGCCAATTTTAAGTGCCTCCGATATCCTCACTTACTCTGCGAAACACAGTACAAGTACCGTTTCACGCTGAGTATTCTATGAGCCCGTGGTATCACTTTGGACGAGCCGGCCCAATTATACGGCGTCAACATGGCATGGCATACTTCAGCATGGCTCTCCGACAGTATTACGATACTCGCCTGACCACTGTCAATCCCTTCCAGAGATCCAATAAATTTTTAAATTAAATTATAATTGTCCGGATCGGGATTCGAACCCGATTTCTATCTCTTAATACCATTAAAGTATACCTAATTTAAACCTACGGGGCTCTCAAAGAAATAATAATTTATATAAAAATATTAAAGGATCTGTTATATAATTAATTCAATATTTTATTTCCTGTTTTGACTTAAAATATAATATGTAAAATTATAGAAAATTTAGTCCCATTCAATACAATTAAAGAAATTAATACATTTTTTAATGTAGTAGAATTAAAGTTGCATTCAGATTAAATTAAATTAAATCGATATTACAATAGTTTTGGTGATACTTTTTGAGAATAAGGTAGTAAAGAATTTTTTCTGGTAATGTGGGCTATGGAGCAGGTATTCTCTATGGGAAGATTTCGTTATCATTGATAACCGCGCCACAATCCTTACTTTTGGTTGTGTTATCCATTTTTTACGCCAATTATGCGGTATACTTTATTAAAGGCGTTCGATAATCATCACTCAATCACTCACTTAGCGAAGCGAAATAAAAGAATCGTTTTACGCTAGTGTTCTCTGAGCCCGTTGAAACATTTCGGACGAGCCGGCCAAATTAGTTCGACAGCATGGCTCGTCCTAGGATAAGACAGCATTAAGATAAATTAAACATTTTAATTAAACCGGGGATTGAATCCGATACCTTATTCTTCATGGTAGGCTTATATGACCACTTAGGTTTGAGGTATTCCATCATTGCCTTTTTACTTTACGAAATGAAAAGGATCTAAAAATATCTCTATTATATTTTTTTCTATATCGTCATCATCGTCATCATCAGTTTATAAAGTCCACTGCTGGATGGAACTTCTCCCAAAGACGTCCACTTATATATTTTTTTCTATATATTTAGTTATTATTATATTTTTTTACATTATTTTTTAAAATATTATTTTTTATATTCATCACTGTAAGAGATGCGAATATATGAAATTAAATTTACAAAAAGGATGATGCAGTTATTAAGTTCAATTTGCGCTGCTGTAATTAAAGTAAGGAGTAAATATTAAAATGAATTCTTGTTTAGCTTTTTGTAATAAACGTTTTACAAAAGCCTTTCCAAGATTCTGTTGAAAACTTTAACAAATAAGCAGAGTATGAGTTGGTGTGTAAAAAAGTGTAGTGTGTACCTATCTGATTTTTAATACAGAATTTTAGAGTATTTAATACATAATGACAACAAAATAATTACAGTTAAATTAATGTTATATTTGTCTCTTGTGTAATAGAGTTACTAATTACTTCGAATTTTATACATTTAATTACTTTAAAAAGTTAATGTATCATAGTTGTTTTAATAGTTTAATAGTTAAACTATATTCGTTTTTAGAAATATATTACTTTTGTATAAGTTTTCCCGTTTGGTAGAATATTTGAAGATACTAATGACATATTAAAAACAAAGATTGGCCTGATTTTAATAACGATCAATATACCATAAAACTAGAAATCTATATAATTTTATTTATTAGGGGTCAGTAGTTTAACTTAGCATAGCAATTTTCGGGTTTAAGTCCTCGATAAACAAAATTTTCTTAAAGTAATTTCATTATATCAATAAATCTCTTAAAATTAAATTCATTATTTATTGGCACTACTTCGAAGGACTTGCAATAAGAGCGGCATTTCTGAAATACCTTGAACGATTTCATTTGAAAGAACTATTTGAATGGTTTCTATGGAAACTTTACTGTTATTTTTATTGCTTCTGAGAACATCATAAGGTTCAAAGGCTTTTGTAATGCAACCAAGAGTCACCAATCATGCACTTACTATGGTTTCATTTAAAAGGAAAAAATATTTTTACATCGGTAACACTGGTTATAGCATTAAATGTCGTATACCTAATATTCCTATAAATATTCTTTACAATAATATATTTTTTGAATAGCCTCGTAGCTTAAAGGTTTAAAAAGTGTATCATGAAGCGAAAAATATCCCGGTCCGGACAGTTATAATTTAATTTATAATTTATTCGGCATTTGGAAGGGCTTCAAAGTGACCGGGCGAGTGTCTTAATAATGCCGCCCGTGGGAGAGCCATACTGAAGCATATGCTGCCGCACTTATTGGGCTGGCTCGTTCGAAGTCACAGAATATTCAGCGTGAAACAGTACTTGTACTGTGTTTCATAGAGTGAGTGAGGATATCGGAGGCCCTTAAAAGTGCCTTATGCGGCGTAAAAATCAGGCAACACAACCAATGACCAGACTGTGACGCGGTTGTTCATGGGCAGCGGTGTTCTCTTACCATATAGGAGATACTCCATTGTCCGCTTTATAATAAAAAAATGGAACATTCACCAATGAAATTGTGAATTTATAGATTATTATATTTATAGTTCATTGAATTGTATAGTCTTCAGGGCCATATTAAAGCTTTCACTAATATAGTAAAGTGGCCGGCAAATCTGGACTAATTCGTCGGGATAGTAGAAAAGCAGCGGGACTACTTGTGCTCTACTTCGTTGAGAGTTAGTTCGTTAAGTTGTAAAAAGCCGGCAACACACTAACAAAGTTTTACCCGGGGGTAAACATGGCCCTCCCACAGATAAAACAGTGTTAAGACACTCGCTGTAAATAAACAAATTAAATTATAAATTCTAATCAGATTGGGGATCGAACTCAATACCCATGACGTCACGGTAGCTTACAAGATCGTGTTGTCTCGACACTTCAAGATCATCGACCCATTTTCACTTTTTATAGCGGCATTCATCAATAATTCTTACGTACATAATTAATTTTATGTAGACATGGCTTAATTATTATTTAAGAGCGAAATTTTAAAAATCTTTTATTTTCATAGTAAGAGAAACATCGCAGCCCATGCACAAGCGCACCACATTCCACGCTTTGCTTGTACTTGTACTTGTCGGCTTTTGATGCCACTTATGTGCGCATAATTTCAAGGGTCTCTGATATCCCCACTTTGTGAATCACATTGCAAGAACCATTTCAAGTTGAGTATTCTGTGAGTGCAAGGTATTACTTTGGACAAGCCTACCCATGTAGTGTGTCAGCACACGCTTCGGCATGGTTCACCCATGGGAGAGCTACTATTCCTAGTAAATTAATGTTTTAAATATTATTTAAAACATTTTTTGAAACCAAATACATCTTAATTATAATAGAACAGTAAAAACTTAATTCTATGAACTATAAGAATTTATTTGTATTGTAAAGGTCCTATGATTAATTAATATCGAAATTGGAATATTTCTTTCACTTGCTAGATAAAAATGGCAAAAATTATTATAAATTAATTTATTATAAATAAATGATGAAGAAACGAAATGTTTCCCTTCATAATATTAACAATTGTTTTGTAATGGTAATTTAAATTGCTACAGTATTCATGTAAAATTTAAGCAGCTGAAACACATCACTATAAGTTATGGAATGTTGATCAATAGTTGGTTGGTTTAGGGGCAATTAGCCATATTGCCGGGCAGTGTTCGTTCAATTCGCGTTTACTACGGAAGGCAGAACGGGCCTTACGTGATATAAAGATCATTGCCTATTGTTTCACCGCCACCGCCTTGAACGCACCTTACAATTTCGGCATTCTCACATTGACCGTTGAAGAAACTCATACGACTTATTAATTGAAGCGGTTGTGTTAACTAAATTTCATTAATTGAAGTTTGTCGTATCGTGCTATCTTACTATTAGATCTCTATCGTTCACAACAACTAACATATTTTGTTGAGGACTCGCATGTTATAAGGATATTTTATAGGATAAACCAGTGAGAAAGTTGTGTTTGTGAAAATGAGTCCAGTTGTTACCATTCAACAGATTATGGCTAACAGTAACGTAGCGGAGGCAGTGAGTATTTTTATACATTTCTAATATATGTATTTATATAAATTAAAGTAAGGAAAATATAAGTATTTATATAAAAACTCATATTTAATTTCAATAATAAAATGATAATAAATTCTATCTCTACATGAAACTGACATATTTATCTAGATAATTAATGGATTATTCATACATATTTGCAGTGAATTTAGTATTTTTTTATTACTTCAAACAAATAGTATGATAATATTTATTTAAAAACTTTTGTTTTTTGTCTAGTATTAAATATAAGCTTCGTAGTGTAAATAAAACGAATTAAACTTTTTTTATGGAAAAGGTGGCAAACTGACAGAGGAAGCTCGCCTCATAACTGTCCTCCGAACATGGACACCGTGGTCTTGATGAGCCACGGATGCGTTGCCGGTAAAATTATTATTTTGTCATATCTATTTTAATCTATTGATTTATTATATCAAACCTATATTTTTACAGTGAAAACTTACTTTAATAATAAATTACGCGATTCCAAGCAAAACAGGATAACTTTTAACACGTTGCTTAGATTATCTGTAATTAATAAAAATATTTTAATCATAATATAGTACACGTGATTTCCAAAATCAACGCTTTAGTTTAGCAATACTACTTGGAAGTTTTGCTGCTATCAGGGATAAATTGCCAAAGATACTATTTTAAATTGCTTTTGTTACTATTATAATTTATTTTACGATAACTCTTTAAAATTATAATTTTACATAAATTATATTTTATAATATAGAAGTAATAATTTAAAACGATTGGTGTTATTTAATAAAAATGACAATTTTCTTTTCGAGTATCAACAGACGGTCATGTTGTTGTAACCGATAAACATGTCATCCATTTTTAATATAAACTTTTATTTGTATATACACAACACAGTACGGCTATTTTAAGACCGCTAACCAATTGTAACAAAATAGACCCATAAAATTCCTATTACATTTAGAAGTTGCTGGAATAACGAAGCATCTATGATGAGTTCACATTTTGCAGGTAATCACCATTAATCGTCATAATCAAAATGGCATGGTGTTGCCACAATCAATATGCCAAGTTGCCTTTGGGCAAAAACCCTCGCGATAAGTTAATTATTGTGTCATTTAATAGCTTAACAAATGACTCGTTCGTGTCAAGTATTCATTGTGGGACTGCACTTAAATGGAGCCGACAAGAATCTATCCCCGCTTTGAACTTTACGAGACGTACTGATTTTTCTATTTATTCCAATTACTACAAGTGCGTATTAACATTGGTTTTTACATCATTTTACGAATTCTAAAAGCTGTTATTTTTATGTGGTATATGAGTCTATGGGATCAAATGGTCAGCGAAAGGGCTAACAATAGGAACAGTTATTGTATTGTGATCTGTAAATCTAGATTTGTATGGAAATCAATAGGTTGCTATAATTTAATGCTGGCAATCTCAATACATATCAGAATTAATACATTTCGCACTTCCACCCCACAATTAGAAAATAAATTGTAATGTTTGTAATACTAATGTTAAGTTTATTGCGTCGGTTCTTCTCAGATCTGGGTGGGCTTGGAATCATCTCACAGACGTTAAAAAAATTTATAAATCCTAATTGAAACATAAGTATTTTTATTTTCAGTTTCATTTCATTTATTCATAAAAATATTGTTTGAATTTTTAATACTTTCAAATTAGATTAATTTAGTTATCTTAGAATATTAGTGAGTGGTTTCATATTTTAAAGAAAAATTAAGAGTTGTGAATTATAAAAAAAATTACACACCAAACTGATAAAGTCCTATCCTTTTTTGGAAGCTGGTTAATTTTAAAATACCATTGATGTTAATATTAATTCATTTATTAATATTATTTTTAAACTATGGAATTTCAAGAAACATTATTTAAACAATATATTATACTATAATACTAGATTATTATTTACAATAGAACAAAAATAGGCAATAAATTATGAGGAATATTTGTAGTACTTTTATTATTTGAAATATAAAGTTTCATATATTAATTAACAAGAAAATAAAAATATAATTTGCTTTTTTTGTTTATTAAGAATAAGTATTACAATACAAATATTTATATGAAAATAACGAATCAAAAATAATTATCTATGGGCCATAGATTCTTTATATTTTATTATTAGATATTATTTGCCTATAACAGACTTGCTTGGTTATTTACGTTCACAACTGACTAAACTTTCAGAATCAATTGATTAACTATGAGTTATGATTACAAATTATTGAGTAAATGTTACGCATATTTTAATAAAAATTAAGAAATATATATTTTTTAATTTTTAGCTGACTTTATATACATTTGCCTGTTTTTTTATTCTATTGTGTATATTTTTATAGAAATCAATTTATAAGCTTTTTTCTATTTCTTATTGTATAGCGGGTAACGGAGACGGTCGGTCTATTCTATTAAATGGTTTCTATTACCGGTACCCATTGACAACCGGGCCACAATCCGTGATTTGTTTGTGTTGCTTACGCTGCTTGAACTCTTACTAACTCAGCGTAACACAACCCAAGCACTGTTTCATGCTAGTAGTCTGTGAGTTCATGGTATCACTTCAGACGAGCCTTCCCAATTAGTGCGTCAGCATATGTTTCAGCATGGTTTATTCAATGGCGTAATAGCATTAATACACTTGCCTGATCACAGTCAAGCCTTTCCAAAGATCTAATTAAATAATTATTTAATTGAAAGTTTACTCATGCTCCGTTTAAACTTTGCTAAAGCTTCAGTTAACCTCTACTATGACTCTCACAAGAATATTTCAAATATTTCACTTTATCTAGTTTAACTATTAATAGTTGTTAAGATAAATAGGACCTTTTTAGTAGTTCTCGCTTTCAGTCGATTTAAAATTCGAAATTAAATTATTTTATATTTAGAATGTCAACTAGAGTGACATCTGTCAGAAGCAACATATCTTGTTCAAAATTTATTATTTATTACCAATAAATGTGTAATTTAATTAATATTAAACATTTAATTAGAAGAGGCAAGCTTAAGCAAGAATGAACAGTTTAGCTAGAAGGTAATATTTTTGACTATGTTTGAAACTAATGTGTGTAAGAGAACTTGGTTGAATTTAGGAAAAATGACATAATAATTTAATAGAGATCGCAACAAAATCTTCAATGAAAGGGATCCAGATATGTTTTTATTCAAACTGTAGGTGTACGGGTTTTTATCCATAATAACATTAAATTACATTTTAGTACCAAATAATAGGTATAAAATCACTCAAAATCAATCAAATCACCTATAAAATTACCGTTCTGCAGTACTGGCCATTTCAAATAAAAATAATTTTTGTTTGACTAAGAATTCTAATTTCAAATTAGATTTATTAAAAAAAAATGGAATTATTTTTTCAAAAGCAATCGTTTGTTTATTGGTTAGTGTTACAGTCCATCGCATTTCAATCTTTTCCGTCATCATGGATACGTAAATTCGAGCAATTTAGTAAAATAACGCGGCACAAGCGGCACGCAACATCATCAACATTTACGGAGCTAACACAACGAAACAACGCACTGCCTGCTGAAATTTCGACCCGAAGAATAAAACTCGCGGTCGTCATAAGACTGGTCGACAATGACGAATTAATGGCTATTTTTGAAGCAGATGATACACAATCTACGGCTGATATCAGCAGCTTTCGACGTTAGCGTCAAAATAACATTGGTCCAATAACAATAAACAATAAAATGGCTGAAATCTCCATTTCTTTCGAGCAAACAATTCGTAGTAGGAGTCCTATAAGCTTAACAATTTCTTAACTATACACTATACACTAAATAACAGTTGGTAATGACTAGTTACGCTAATAAGTCATTTCTATACACTAAACGTATTTAATCGTTAAATACTTTGTCATAACTAATAAAAATGTCGACGCTCGCACTTCTGATGTCATTACTGTGTGTGTTTGAATTTTTATTACATGCTTATAGACATCCATGGTGTATGCACGAACACATGTACCCTTTTATTACTATCTGATCCCTCATACTATATTAGGAAGTGATATTTAGACATGGACAAGCGTCCGATAGAAAAGCTTTTAGACAAATGATCTAAAACTATCATTAAAGTAATTAATAAATAAACATATTGATTTAAAAAACCTAATAATAGCAATCGATACAAAAAAATAGATTATTTTTATTAAGTTTTTTAAATCTTCTTATAAATGTCGCCCCACGCTGGATGCAGGTCTACCCCGACAGGTATGCATAGAGGTCTGAAGGGAATCCTATGTCCAGTAGTGGATGTCCTACGGCTACAATGATGATGATAATGATACAAATAAATAAAATTGGATTTAAAAGCACCACTTTCCACTATATGCATATGAATATTATACACATAAAATATATTTTTTTACAATTTTTATCTACCTGTTTATTCTGGCTAATTTATGGAACAGCTGGATTTATTTCGTACGATCTTTCACTGGCACAAAGGTGATGTAATAAGGAGTATTTTAGGATACTTTTTATACGCGAATAATATCTAATTTTGGAAATAGACACGTACAACTTAAATTGGCCTGTATATGATATCGTTGTCGATTTTAAATAGGGATCAGCTTTTGCTGGTAATTGATCGGGTGTATGCTGCCCGTAACAGGTGGGCGTCTTTGGGGGAGGCCTATGTCCAGCAGTGGACTTTAATAGGCTGATGATGATGATGCTGTCCGTGTGATATCTTAATTAGACCCGCTAACCAAGGACGACGTCTACCGGATCCACTAATGTTTCATAAAATTAAAAATAAAACTCTCTAATTCCATAAAAATCTCACTATATTGGTAAAAACCATATCAGTACTTACAGTTGGTAGGATTATATACAATGCACGACTTACAAACAGACTTACGACTTAAAAAACTTACAAACAGTGAATAAAATTCAGTTTTTATTACAATACAAACGTTGAGAACGGAACCACAAGGTAGAGTGTTTAATATTCGAACACAATAAATGTGATAAGTATAAATATTTTATACAAAATGATTATTTCCTTTATAAAAGTTTATCGTGAAAGCTGATATTTATAAAGTTTTTCAATTGTTCGTCTAACAAATAAATTGTTAGAAATTGTAACGAAATGATATGTTTATAAAACTACGATCATTATTTGTTATCTTCATACTTATTTTTATGATAAAGAAGGCCAACGAGGAGAATCTAGGACAAGCGGTACCACCCATAGACAACTTTAGTCCTTGTTGGGCCCCGAGTTACTGGCTTTTTACGGATAGGTACACTCTGTTTTTGAAGAGAGAAATTTAAAAAAAGAACATATTATTGAGTTGGAAATCCCTCTGCAGGCAGCTGATTCATCAGTGGTGGAGCAAAGCAAAAAATGCAATAAAATTGCTCAATCGTTGATCGAAGAAGTTATTGATGAAGAAGATAACTCCGACGATGAAATTCATGTACAGGTAATTCCAATCTCAACAGCTCCTCAAACTAAATGTACATACGTATTTCACCATATAGACACAAAAAAAGAATTGTCTTTATCGTTACAAGAAAAGACATAACTTCCACTTGATCCTTTTATATGGTTACTTAATTATCCTTATCAAATGTAAAACCTCTTCGCGGCCAACCAACCTTATTTATATTCATAGTTAGCCTGTCAAATGGCGGGCATACTCTGTGTAACACTCTCCAATGCTATTTGATAACAATGGCAGTCTCTTTCGAAATATCGAGGAAAATAATACGACAAGGAACTATTTTTAACACATCTGTGTTCTGAATGTTTATTGTAACTGTTAGGCTATGAATGGTTAACCGTGAGCATTGAAAACACAGAATATTAATTATATATTATTTTAGTACACTTTATATGACCAACGTAAAGTAAAATTTAGTTTAACAATTAATCGTTGAATAGAAGATAACTAATATTATAAGATAATAAAATAAGACTTTTGTTATTCTATACTAATGGTAATTAAAAAAATTACTTAAATACTTTAATTCAAACATATTTATGCAATGTATGGTTAACTAATTCAAATATAATTTTAAAGGTTTTGAAATATTCTAGAATATTTGTGTTACTCTTATTTAATACTAAATGTAGAAATACGCTTCAATTTGTTTTTCTGAAAATTAAGTATGTATATTTTATTAACATGACATAATCAAATAACCTTGACATAAATTGTGCTATCAAATAATCTTACCTGAGAATAAATATACTAGAAAATTATATTAAGAACATATCTTGATACGAACAACAAATAATATTTTGTTTTTAATTTAACATAAGTTTTATCACTCCCTATTTATATTACATTCTAAGATCACTCAGCTTTCATATAATATGAGATTCCTAGACAAAGACAGGGATTAGCGTCGACAAATTTAAATTAAGAAATTTCTTGACATACGTAATAATAATATGTAAGACTATTATAGAGAGATATTTATTCAAATTTTTCACTCTGCGAAACACGTTACAAGTACTGTTTCACGCTCAGTATTCTGGAGCCTGTGGTATACCTTCGGACGAGCCGACCTAATTTGTGCGTCAGTATATAAATATATACTAAATTAAAAATATATATATATATATGCTGAAATAGCATGGCTTTCCTAATAGTCCGACAGTGTTAAGGCACTCGACCGGCCAATGTTAAGCCCTTTTAGAGAAAGAATAAATTATAAATTAAATTATGACTGTCCGGACCGGGATTCGAACCCGATATCTTTCGCTTCATGGTACACTTTTAAGATCATTGCCGGACTTGTTCGCTGTATAAGTATACAGCGAAATACAGTACACGTACATGTACCCTGGTATTCTATAACTCCGTGGTATCACTTCGACCTAATTTATGCGTCAGCATATGTTTAATTATGGCTCTCTTAACGTGTTCGAATGTTGAGACATTCGCCCGGCTAATGTTTCGGTTTTCCAAAATCCGAATAAATTATAAATTTTATTCATTGCCTACATGACATTCAGTTCATATTTTTAATCGTAGAGAATTTTAATGAAAACATGAACTGATAGCTTATTAAATGTGTTTAAATTTATTATATTTGTATTTTTAATTTATTCTATTGTATTTTTTACATAATTATTTGGATATATATTTTATGTAATTTTATTTTTTTTTAAATATGAAAATCGCCAGTTAAGACAAATATGTATTACGATAGTTATTTAATTTGAACATTTCTATTTTCATAATTATCTAAGAGTGAAAAAAGTTTTAAAGTAGGTACTATTGATAAAAGAGGATTATCTTATAGACAATAACGACTCTTCTTATGAATAATAGGAAATTATCTCAGCCAAAATTATTCTAGAAAACCTATAAGAAACATGCACTTATATGGTAGATGATATTTTCATTGCCGGATGATTAAATAGCAGCTTTATAGTAGTCGTAAACGTCTAAAAATGGCTTGCCCGCTCGTGTTTATGCTGGCCATGCTAACACAATACAACCTAAGTATTGTTTTGCAAACATATGTATTCTATTTTGTTGAATATCCTTTAAATATCACCAATGAACAAGGGTGTTTAGCATTATGGGAATTATGACTCCTTCACACTGCCTTAGGGCTTAAAATTTGTGTCTATTATGGAGTGCCTTTCTTTGGTATAGCGGGCGATGATGCAGGTGGGTGTCCCTTTTGGTAAGAGACCGCCGGTACTCATGAATGACAGCGCCACAATCAGCACTTTGATTGTTTTGTTTTAATATTTGGAACGAATTCCGTGGAGCGTACTTTCGGCGCGAGTGTTAAAGGCACACTCACTAATATATAACAGCTTAATTCCAAGTCCTCGCTCCATACATCCTCGCTCTCGCTGTGTTACGCAGACAAGGCGACCTATGTAGTGCGTCGGCATAATCTTCAACATGGCTCTCCCAAGGATGTGGGATGATTACAATTATATTAAACGTTTTATTCGATTTAAGCTTAATTAAAAATGGTTATATTAAACTGAATAATATTTGATGCAAACATTTTCGAACAAAAACTTGCATCGACGCATTGTTGATACATTTAAGTAAATCTCTTTAAATTGTGAATATCCCTCCCATTATTGAAAATTGATTGTAAATTGCTAATTGTAAACGATGCTAAAGTTCAAATTAATTGTGTACAGCAGGTGCGCAAGAAAATGGAGCCTGGAACAACCAGTACTTGGCGCCGTATACGCAACTCCATTTGCCGTCTGGTCGGGTTGCCGATCAAGCGTGGACCAACTAAGCCGACTGATTGGTTCCTCGACAAATTTTCCGCGCAGGAGTTCTTCGACAATGATGAGCCAGAGGAGTCGAAGCCGTGCTGGATGTGCTGCCGCAAGCCATCCGTTGATCCGACTCAAATTATCCACTACCATGTAAGTGCCATACATTGCAAAGGACACACTAGGCAACGCTGCATGTATTGAACAATAACAATGCACTTCCAAATTTACACGAATCCTATTTAACAACACAACCACTTGATACATACTGTACAGTGCACGAGTAAGCGATTTACAAAGTTGACTTTTTAACAAAGAGCTCAATACTTTGAGTGTCAAAGCCGTTTGACCAGTTTTGAATTTAATTTCAACTCTTTGTTTACAAATGTTCATATATTTGTGATTGTAGCTACGTCGCAGTGAAATTTTAAACGACTATTGCTTGTTAAAGTTTCCATTGTCACAATTGAGATAATTTTATATATTTTATTATGTATTGTGCATCTAAATCAAATGTAATAAATCAGTTATTTCTTATTGAAGTTGTATAAAATAAGGCTACTTAGCTTGGTTTTATATATTCCTATAACTTAATGGATTATATCATAAAATGAAATGCTGGAAAATTTTGTTCTTCCGACGATCTTATATAACGCATATTAAACTTAAACTTACCATACATGTGCGTTCTATTTTCTTTATTTAGTAAAAAGTATAGAAAACAATTTCACTGCGATGATATCAGAAATTTGACCAACTTTTCTCGTATATTTTTAATAGATTCAAAGCAGGCTATGACCACGTTTGCAAAAAAATCTATTCATTGTGATTTCAGTTCTTTATTCGTTTCGATCGCGAAGATTCTAAAGATAGGATAGACAAGGTTAGGTAAACAAATTTTTGTCTCCGCGTGTTATTTCAACCTCTCTGAAAGTAATTATGTGCGTCGTAGGTATATTTTAGAACGGGTAATTTTTTCTATGCAGAAGGGTCGACGTCCTGATGGTACTGGGAGGGCATTTAGGCGCAGCTCGTCAGTTGGCGTGCTGTAGGTACGTATATTGGTCCTGCCAAATTATCGCCTGATGTAAACGACATCGTGGTGAATTATACCTTACTTAAGCACGGGCTGTCTTTGATAAACGCTAATAAAAGCAAACTGGATTAAAATATTACCTCCTTTTAGATCGCGATCGTTAGTTAAAAGTGACAAAGATCATGGTCAATAAAAACAAAGTACGTATGCGATCATAGTTGCCATTTTTTCTAACCACAACAGCGAATAAAACCGTCTCCGTTCTTAATTTACAAATGTTTACAGATCTTACCGCGTCGTTGATATTTCCCAGCAATATGCGTTTAAAAATGTTAAAAATCTTAGTTATTTCACAATACGTAATGATATTTACAAAGACCGCCCGTTACGGCCTACATCCATATACCCAGCCACGATATTTAAGGCGATAATAGGGTTGCGGTGTATTCCACGTAAACAAACTCGATGTGATATTATAAACGTCATATGTTTTTATAATTATTATACTGAAGGTTCTGTTTTGCTTTATATGTCGAATCATGGTTTTTCGATGTGGCTAATGTGTATATTTCCTTGTTATAAACTCAAAACTTTGTGATTGCATGATTTTAAAACGACTCTTCATTACTAGATTCGAAGTGATTCTTAACCATTCCCCTCTGTTAGTGTGTCATCTAAATTTCTGTGATTCTACAATAAATCTCTTTATACGGGCTCATAAATCTTATACTTTTTTTTTCTATTTCTATAGCAGGTAAGATCACACTTTACTAACAATTTTAACATTTGAGTGTATCTGATTATGTTTATCACTTAGTAATACAAATGTAGTGCTTGGATATAATTGTATACTTACAATCCAGTATAATTACATCATCATCACATTATAACTATAAATTTAATCTGTTAAAACTAAATATTTTTCATAACAATTTCCATTAAACCTCAGGTCACATTAATAAGTTCAGCACGTGCTCAGTAATGGAATTGTATGAGGAAAATGTTCAGTTTTCAAGGCTAAGTAGGCTAATCACCTACCTTGCCTGTGAAATATATAACCGAAGCAAGTATTTCAGATGTTGATATAATGTTTTTTTTTATTTTGATCATTGTGGACTGTCTACATAATTAAGAGCGATTATACACTATCTGTTTTGTATCGAAGGTTTAACTGACGTACGTTTTGAAAATAAAATAAACGCAACCTCTTTATTCTAAAAAATGCCTATTGTATAGTCGCTTAAGGTCAAAAAGACAATTAATATTAAAAAGTGTTGTATTAATAAGAAAATCAGTTTTATGTGATAAAAAAATTTAAAAAATCTATAGTCTGTTCAAAAGATATCGCGAAATTTGTATTGCCGCGGGCTAAATATATTTGATTTTTTTATAGCGTCACTTTGGTGATCATGTCCTTTACTTAAGTTGACTAGATCGCCCATTTTGAATGTTTATATTTACTCTATTTGAAAAGAAACGAACGGTTGTTCATGGACGACGGTGTTTTCTTACAATACAAAAGACCTACCTGCTCTGTTGTTCGCTGTATAATAATAATTTAAAAAATACGTATAAGCAAGCAAGCTACGAGACTCGTAGCTAAATGGTGATCTCTTTCCATAGAGCAGACTCACCTGCTCCGTTGCCATACCATAAAAATATAAACATAAGGAATACTATTTAAAAAAATACATTTGCGATATGTTTTGAGCGGCCGTCGTACATAATATATGGATTACCTAATTCTTAATAATTGTTTATTCGTTTAGTGGCTCGCCGTGGTGTCCCTTGCCGTTCTTTACAATATGGTTTTCGTGATCGGTCGTGCAGTTTTCTGGGAACTGGATAAGTCATCTACTTCTTGGTTTACCCTCGACTATCTCTGCGACGCTATTTACCTACTTGATACCGCTATTCACATGCACGAAGGTAAGGTTTTATACAATTTTTTAATTATATTTATATTCTCTGCAATTTCTACGATTTAACATTAATACTTACATTTAGCCCACTGTTTTGTTGGTGCTTCTGTAACTCTGTAGAGGCTGGGCTAGAGATTATATATATAGTCTTAGATTCATAGAACCCATTTTTTAGTACTGTTAACTTATGCAACCAATGAGTTCTTAATATTCTCGCATCCAAGACCATGTATTTGAAATCTTTTTGATTCTTGTGCAATACTATTTGTGTTTTAAGTTGATCAAAAAATAACATATAATTTTTTATGGTGGTTTACCAATTTTTCTGTACAATTTAAAAAACCATAAATTTCTACACTTTTACCATTAAACCCATTTGTTATTACAAAGAGACACATTAGAGACAATTATAATTTATTTAGCAAAATAATGTTTGGCTTCTCAGTAGTAAATTGTAATCTTAATTTTCACTATTGGGCGACTTTATACTTTATTTTTAAATTTATTTTTCTGTGTAATTCCCTTTCTTAAACTGTATGTTTAAATGCTTGCATATAAGTGCTGACTATGGTTTACTATTAATATAGCAACTTATGTAATAATGAATAGAAACTGTTGACACCAATGTAAAGTTATTTATTACAGGCACAGATACGTGGGCAGAGTTTGTCAATTTCAGCAAATAACCAAATTACTAGCAATGTTTGCAATACACCTATTTGATGTGTCAAAAAGTGAACTATTTTGTTTTGAAAGATTGATTGCGTAAATAGTCATTTAAATTTGTGCAATTGTTTAGCTTGGCCATCTACTGAATGAATTGTTAAGGAAATTAAAATAAAAATACTTAATGATTATTAAAGCTTTATTTAATAATAATATTTACTACAAAAAATTAAATAAATAATATTTAAAAACATGTTAGACCATAAAACAAAAAGTTGACAAAATAACGCGCGGTTTGTCGCGCGATTGTCTATGTGCCGGCTGATCTTACCATATAAGAGACCCACTTGCTCCGTTGTATATAAAGTAACACTCTTGCATCACTCCGGTTTTAATTTAAGAGAAATTGTCAAAATAAAAAAGGCTAGAAATTAAAAAAATTTTTTTTAATTAAAATGCAATCACGACACAATACAATTTTAATATTAAATTTTAAATTATCTTTGTAACAAAATTTTAAAACTTTTATATATAATATTATGCTTTAGATATTTATCTCTTTAATTTCTCTAACTTACATCGCTAATAAAAAGATTTGCCGAGATGATATCAGTTCGTGGTACCAAAACTCCAGATAATGAGCCAATTATGAAGATCTGTTCATGATGTTTTTTTAACTATAATAAATACATTGAGAGTGTTTAATTTAATTGTAATTTATTTTATTAAACTATTTGTTTATGTAATAACACAAAAGTAGAATATATCTTCTACTATTTAAATAATGAGAAGCTACCATCTCCTTCACAATGAGTTTTAATTAGTAAAGAATTGAAAAATAAAAAATAATGACCTAACTGTGGAATAATTTAATAATACAAGATTAACAGCTCAATATTAAGCAAACACCACAAATTGTATTTATGGTAAATTATAATAGAATATTTTTTAAGAATGGCAATATGTTGTGTTATTTAAAATTATAAAAAAATTCACTTAGCTTTTTAAAGAGATCCGTTTATATTATACAAAATCTCATAACTTGATTATGATTTGTATTTATAATAAATCAAATATTTTACAACGCTCATTTTAGGTTTTCAAACTCTATAGATTTATGGAAAAAAGTGAGTACCTACCTATAAACAATTAAACATTTTCTATACTATTGTACTTCAGCTGAGCATATTTCTTTTGATTAAGGCACAGAGAATTGCAAATCAACAATTTGGCACTTATATGCGTCGCAGGGTGCGCCTTGCGTCATCAAATTTAGCTAACATGTAGGCAAACGTTACACCCAGACTACCTTTTTCCGCGTAAATATTGCATTTTCATATATGTTAAGAAGTTTCATAAATACTTGGAATTTTTTTTCATGTGATTAACTTTGTCGACATCTTAATATTACTAGTTAGTGTTTACTCATCTTACGATAAAAGTCCTACTCTCATTTCTTGAGTTATATTAAAAATCAGGGTTTCTTCCAGATCAATACAACTAGATGAAAAGCTTATAATATTTGATATCTGTGTTAATCCAGCTTGACAGCTCTGATCATAAAATAGACCGTGTAAAAAAATATTTTTTTTAATATAAAATCGGTGGCAAATGACTAGGAGGCTCACCAAGAGCAAGAGCCGAGGGTGCATTGCTGGCCATTACGGAATGTGAACACTCTTTTATTGAAGGTCCCCAAGTCGTATTGGCTTGAAAATACCCCTTTTGGCAACTGACTCCACAGAGGTGGTGCGCGACATAAAATGCCTTAAAAAACGATCAGTTGGGGAACGACAAACATCGAGGTGAAAGCGATGAAACTATGTATTTTTATTGTGATTTTTAATATTATGATTAATATTTGAGAATCTCGTGGCTGAGCGGTAGGGTTGTGGTAGTGAAAGAGGATACTGGAGACAAATCATGATAAGTATGTTGTTTAAAAAGACGGCACCTCAAACGTTGTGACCACGGCTGTTCATTGGCGGCGGTGCTCTCTTACCATCAAGGATCCCACTGTCCACTATATAATAGAAATACTCATTATAGTTAAATTATTATCTTATATGTCTACAACATATAGATTTATTAAATAGTTCTGCAAACGTGCTTGCGAAATGAACGCTGGCGGTTGATATTTTATTGCGAATTTCCTAATGTTAGTTACATGTTACATATTGCACGAATAAATTCAATTAATATTCAATTTGTAATATAAATAAATTATATACGTACGTAATATGTATTTAAAAAATTAATAAAATTACAGGCTATTTGGAACAAGGGATTATGGTGAAGGACGCCAAAATGCTACGCCGGAATTACATGAGATCCGATTGGTGGCCGTATGACTTTATTTCTTTAATTCCAACTGACATTGCTTACTTCTGGTGGCCACCGGGGAATTGTGATTTTGTTAGTAAACTTTTATTTCTTAATTTTAAACGCTTCAATTTAATCAGCAATACTACAGAAAAATAAGTTTTTTTTATTTATTTAATTTTTCTTTACTGTTCAAAATGTATTGTTAATAGCTTTAGTATGTCAGCTTCATTGGTAATTGGAATTGGTAATTCATTGGCAAATATTACCCACCGGCATTGCAGAACTGCGTAACATTCCATCCAAAGACATTCTTCACCTTAGTTAATGCATAGTCAATATTGGTTTCAGGACCGCTTACCGTGCCCTGTTATTGTCCGACTCAATCGTTTGTTCCGACTGCCCCGCATGTGGGAGTGGTTTGACCGCACCGAAACCGCTACAAGTTTTCCGAACGCCTTTCGAATTTGTAAGGTCTGTATACATTAGTATCTAAATAGTAAATAACTCATTTCGAGATTAATTGAAACTTTCCCTAATGTAAAAACCAATTCCAGTCCGCTGAACCGTAGAAGCAAACACATCCGTTAGTTACAAGAGCGAAATAAGCGTTCCATTTTCCTAGACTGATTATTTATAAAGCTCCATGTTTTCAGGTTGTAGTGGCCATACTGGTACTTATTCACTGGAACGCTTGCCTTTTCTTTGCCATCAGCTATGCTATTGGATTTGGGACAGATAATTGGGTATATAACATAACGGGGTCACGGAATGAAACATTGTCTCACCAGTATATTTACAGCTTTTACTGGTCAACTTTGACTCTTACTACGATCGGTGAAACTCCACAGCCTGAGATTGATGTGGAATACATTTTCGTCGTCTTAGACTTTTTGGCTGGCGTCTTAATATTCGCCACTATTGTTGGTAACATTGGCTCAATGATCTCTAATATGAACGTGGCTAGAGTTGAATTCCAAAATAAAATGGATGGCGTGAAACAATATATGGCGTTTCGCAAGGTCAGCGGTGATTTAGAGGCGAGGGTAATTCGTTGGTTTGCTTACACATGGACCGAAAGTGGGGCATTGGACGAAGAGCGAGTTTTGTCATCTCTACCAGATAAACTTAAGACCGAAATTGCGATTCGCGTTCATCTAGATACCTTACGGGAAGTCGAGATCTTTAAAGATTGTGAACCAGGCTTATTGGAGGCACTTGTACTTAAATTGAAACTTCAGGTGTTCAGCCCAAGCGATTACATCTGCCGCAAGGGTGATGTTGGCAAGGAGATGTATATCGTCAAACGTGGACGCCTACAAGTTGTCGCTGATGATGGAAAAACCGTGTTTGCAACTCTTGGCGCGGGCTCCGTGTTTGGAGAAGTCAGTGTTCTTGATATAGCTGGAAATAGAACTGGGAACAGACGAACAGCGAACGTGCGCGCTCTTGGCTACTCTGATCTGTTTTGTTTGGCGAAACGAGATTTGTGGGAAGCTCTCGCAGACTATCCAGAAGCTAGAGCTACCTTGACAAAACGCGGGTGTCAACTGCTACGAAAGGTATCGTTAATTATTTTATTTTTTATTTCATAGTATAGCGGACAACGAAGCAGGTGGGTGTCCTATATGACAAGAAAACATACCGCCCATCACCAACCGTGCCACAGTCCGCGCATTGGTTATTGCCGGCTTTTTACGCCACTTAAGCGGCATATATAAGGGCTTAAGATATCCTAACTCACTCAACGAAACACAGTACAAGTACCGTTTCACGCTGAGTATTCTGTGAGTCCGTGGTATTACTTCGTACGAGTCGGCCCTATTAAATATGGCAATAATTTATTAATGATTAGCAATTAACTCTTAAATAATTAATACCTCACGTACCTCAGTATACTATTTGTTCTTGCTACTATTTGTATGTATATAAAGTATGTTTTAATTTTAGGATGGTTTGTTAGATGAAACTGTATTCGAAAATGCGAAAACAACCCAGCTCAGCTTAGAAGAGAATGTACGTAAGTTGGAATCAACAGTTGATCTTTTGAATAACCGGTTAAAAGGACTATTAGCGGATGTTGGTCAACAGCAAGCTAAAATGAAACAAAGGATTAGCAAAATAGAGTCGAGGTAAATTCACGAATAATTTATTTCTCATTTACGCCACTGTCAATTGCTAAGCGAATGTTTACTTTTTTGTAGCCCTAAGCGACATCGTTATTGCAATATTCATTTATTAGGTGCTTTTAGCAGCGCAGTTTCGAAGTTTTCAGGTATGACGTTGGAGATCTTGCTGAAAAACGTTGCTTTCGCTTAACCAACGTGTTTAGGCGAATATGACACCAAAAAATGTATTTTTCTTATGATAAATCATCTTGCGGTTTTTTTCGTATGCGAGTTACCTTGGCGATAGCAACATTTGAAGGATATACGTCTACTTTTTAAGATTAAAATAGGAATATAAAAATGTTATTGCAGGTTCGATTCTGATGACGAGTTCGAATCGGATGATTCTCGGGAATTGCAGAGTGAAATCAAAGCTACCACCTACCTTGATACAACGACCTGCTCAACACAATATGGGTCGACGATAGACACTAACCATCCAGTTCGGGAACGAGGGCATTCGCTGTGCGTCGACAGAACTTCTGAACTTCTGCAGATTACACCGGAACCCCGAAGTAAATCATTGAGGTTAAAACGAAAAGAAATTCCAAATTGAAAATGTATTCAGATCTTCTGTGGCTCTGTCTCTTTAAAAAATCTTTATTAAAGTATTGAGAAGTAGTATTTTTGAATTACATAAACTATGTTATTCTATGCATGCCAACTATATTATTAACTATCTGTGTAGTTTGTTGGACATATAACCTTGTCGAAGTCCATCATAGATGTCTATTATATTCAAATGTAGATTATATTTAACGTAGTACATTACATAAGAAATTCTATGTGTCAAGTAGCGGTTATTAGGAAAGTTGCTGGATAGTTGAATTTTACATATTCGATTATGGTATCTTTGGACTAGAATTTAGACTATTTTGCTAATGAATTTTCGAAAGGTTTTAATAAGCGTACTTGTAAAGAATACTGTGATCGGATCTGGAAAATGCCCGCCTTACAATAAGTACGACGCAATGATACAAGGTATATATACTCTTGTGATGTGTTGGACACGGTTTATTGTAAATTGCTATTTCATTAAGTGTAGGTCAAAGATCTATGGAACGCAGTGATTCGTGTGTCTTTTAAATGTAGAAGATGCGATTGTTAATACCTTATATTATTGTATCAATTCAAATCATTCTATATCATCTTAATCAACATCATCAGCCTATTCAAGTCCGCTGCTGGACATGGGCCTCCCCCAAAGACGCCCACCTGTTGCGATCTTGAGCGATCTGGATCCAGCGGTCGCCCGCGACTTTCGTGAGATCGTCTTTCCATCACGTGGCGGGGCGTCCCACTTTGCGTTTTCCGGTACGCGGTCGCCATTCGATATCTATATGACCTATAAATTCTTTTTGCAGTATTTATTAATATTATAAATAATTATATATTATATTATTAATTTACTATTTACAGGAATAATTTAAACAATAACTTGATATGTTTCTAAATTCTTAAAATAATTACATACCTATCTCTATAAGCTATAAAAGAAATATATTTCTATGAAATTAAGCTTTTCCTATTAATGGTTTATCTTGTTAACTCATAATTTATAAAAACTGTTGTCGGAATTTTTTCGAAGATTAATATATATTAGAGTATAATTATCAAAATAAATATAGAAATGAGAAAGTTAAAAGAATTTTATAAAATGTTAAACGTCCTGAACATAAATTGCAAAACAAACAAAAACAACAAAAGAAATATTTTGAGATGTATCAACCAGTTTTCAAAATTTCTATAAAATACGAAATAGATATAATATTTTGTATCGAAAACATATTTTTATATAAATAATTGTAACTAGACGGTTGGGGCGATTGAAGAGTTTAATATTTTGATAAAACAGGCAAAATAAATAAAAATCATAATTTTTCTATAAATTTTCTAATGTATTCATATATAACGAACTTTATACATGACATAACTTTTTATTTTCATTACTGGATTTTGTTATTGACTTATCTACTCCTATCAAATATCACGTTGGAATTTTGTAATGCCATCTGAAAGGGACGTACTCTTAATACTTTAGATAGAAAATTTTACTCAAAGAAAACATCTTTTTATTTTTGAAAATAAAGATAACTAAATTCAAAGATTTTTAAAAAAAATTTTGCCGCACCTTTTTATCGAACCGACTGAAATCTGTGAAAGTTGCATCCTGTACTTTTATTGTCTAGATTATTACTTCATAACATTGACGTGATTTATCCAATATGTCCAAATTATTAAAAATTCGCTTGTTACGTCAGTAATAAGTACCGATTAAAAAAAAATTCAATAAATAATTTTTTTTGTTTGCCTTTCATTTTAGTCGATTCGAATATCGGGTGCGACAAACGAATTTTTAAAAACATTGAATGCAATTTTCTTTCTTTAATAAATAATAAAAGAATGTTTTCTTTGAGTTAAGTTTTCTATCTACAATATTTAGAATATATTCCTTTCCGGTGGCATTACAAAATTTCATCCTGTTTAGGCAAACATCTATTTTAATGAAATCATGTTTGCTCATAATATATTAATTATATAGAATATTGATGTTGTGACGTATATTTAGGAAAAAAAGTACAGAGACTACTCTGTACTTCCCTAAATAACTAATTGTAGCGATATATTTAAACTATGTTCCATATCTATTATTTTAAATCAATTAAATTATTTTAGACATTAAATAATTTATAATTATGTTAGAAATATTGTACTGTTTTATAAATTTGTTCTTTGTAGAGCTTTTGTTGTTCTGAAGCGAATTTAGGAAAATGGGAAACAAAACATACGTAACTATTGATGACAGGGGAGAACATTGTCTTTTGATGGGAACAATTTTAGCTTAGAACAATTTATGGGTCAGTTTTCATATACCTTTTACATATTTTATCTATTTTTCCCAATTTTCAGTTTCTATATCTATTATTATAAGAAAGTTATTCACAACTATTCTGGACTATCAACGTTTTATATTGTTTCCATTTATTATAATAAAAACTTTAAATCTATAATGTAATACTATAATATTTTATTAATGTTACTCCGTAGATAAATTTATAAATGTTTTTGGGTGTTAAAAAATAAATAAAGTTCAACTAGTCATTCTTGTTTTCTTTCTCCATTGTATTAATTTAAAATTTTGAGAAAGATTTGAAAATTTTGATTTTAAATTTAATTAATTTAATTATATTTAATAAAACAAGTGTAATTTCAAATTCTTTAATTAAATATTTTAATCTGTTCAACAGACTATGAATAAAAGATTTAAAATAAAAACAAATTAACACATTATTAACCAATCAATATTCCTAAAACATTTTTCAATCACAAAGAAGTCCTATATTTTAAGTCCTATATTCAGATGGATGCTTACTACAAAATACACATTCAGCAAACATTATTTAAAATGTTCTAATTACGGACTAAGATATCTTAAGGGTAGTCCAAGTTTTTGAATAGGATTTTATATGTCGAAGTATTAAATAAAATCGCAACTACACTTATTAAAATTACTTTGTAACAAAAAATAATGAAAGGGACGATTCACTTCCAACTGAATAGTAATAAGTAGTTGTTCACTGTTGTAAATTGGTAGACAACTATCGCTTGAACATTTTTCACGGCACAACACCTACACTACATAAGCACTGGTAAGTATCCAATTATCTTATATATCCTAGTACTTGTATAGACATACAAACCTTAAATGAAATCAAGGAAAGTAGCGTTTGGACTTTTTCATGTAAGCCTATACTAGAAATACATGAATATATCATTCAAGGAAACTTACATTCGAGTACAATGGTGAAGCATCTTATCATAAAACATTTAGAAACATATTTTTGCAATTATACTAGAAAATATTCGCTTATTTAATTATTTTCGTAATTAATTTAAAAATCGTAATTAGATAACTAATTACACCAATGTAGCCCAATAATGGTCACATTTCCGAATGGTAAATAGTGCTATATAATAAATACACATACAGGAAATACGAACACAAATATACAGTTCGGATGACGTCATCAAATAGTTACTATTCCAATTCGATGTCACATAAAAAAAGGATATCTTTTTCATGTATCTACTGTGATTTACCTTCAAAAGCAAATTGGAAAACTAATCAATATCGAAATGAACTGAATACACGGAAATGTCAGTACATGCACGTCATCTCAGGCAGTGTGATTAGTTATGTTATTCTTTTCGCAACTGCCGAGCTTTACTCCTGCCTTTCTATTTTGCAATAGTAACATATTTTTACGTGAAATTTTAATATGTTGCAAGAGTACACATTTATATATATCCTTAAATAGGAAACTACATTAAAATACATTAAAAACACCGAATAACTTAGTTCTCAATTAGCTTCTGAGTCTGCTACTGACTTTGAATAAGCAACACTGATGAATATTGAGAAATTATTTATACAATACATAGATTGAAGTCGTATTGCCTTAATAAAACGAATATTCGATGATTTTAAAGGTTCACTGTATTATTCATAAAAACTTGAGAGCATATATATCGGTAAAATTATGCAGATGAAAGAAATCAATAAATGCTTGAGTAATATATGACTATATTTCATAGTTTCCTATATTTTAGTGAAACTCACAGAATACTCAATATGAATTAATGTGTTTCCATGTCAGTTCCAGAGTCCATGGGTGGACAGCCGCTTATCTTAAATGAGCTTCCTCATACTTTGCTACTGCTTACATAAAAAATACTAGAAAAACGCTCGAGTAAAAGTTACTTCACTTTAACGGTAGTAGCTATCTTGTAAACACGATTGCATCTTTTGCGTTGTTATTTCACTCTAAGAGTATATTCTTTGATTACTTTCAAAACACCCTCGAGTATTCTGTACATATAAAATAATTAAAATATTTTTCTTACAGAAACATATTATTTCGTCTGCCAATATTAGGATTAATATTTTAAATTGATATGACTTTTCAATTTTTTATGAATATTATAATGATCTTAATCCCTTATACCTATAATAATATAAATACTTCACATTTAAATATTTAATAAAATATTAAAGTATTGTCGAAATAGAATAATTCCAGAGCGTAGTAGTTAATTTTTGGAAATTTTGTAAATTTTGTACTGTCTTATAATGGTACTATACTACGAATTGGTATGTTACTTTTGCATTTTTTTTTTGTTTGCCAAATATATTTTATTGAGTCAATCATAGATTTATCTTTGACTTGTATTTGAGCAAACGGTATTAATCATATTTATTATTTTATATATAGATTCCAAACGACTTTAAAGTGGTAATCTAGAAGTAAATACATAACTAGATAATATTCTAACATCAATATTTAATTATAAAAATTCATAATGATAAAAATACGGAATTTTACTAAATATCATTAACTTTAAAATAAAATATAATACAGAATATGCATACTAAATAAATATAGTTAAAATTATTTAATATAATTTACCCTGAACGTTACAGAAAATCTCCAAAAATAGTTTCTATTTTAGTCACCATACTAGACGGATATTTTTAACTGTCAATAAAAAACTCCAAAAATGTATGAAGAGATATAAAAAGGAAAAAAAGGGTAGAAAAACGTCTAAATATCATTTAGTGTCAAAAACTTTAATAGAAGATTCCATAATAAAATTGTCATGGTCTATCAAAGTAATATTATAAAGAACTCTTAGCATAAAATCACTTAACATCACACCAACTCATAGTTCCACGTCGTTTATTCATTTTGAAGAATTGCTTCGTAATTTTATTGAATGAAAGGTTACACTGAATCGCATATAAAACGCGACGCGATAATATAGCAATCTCTGTTTATTACGGTACATCAGATATTAAACACCACATGTTTTGAGTGACATCTCATTAAACAATTTCAAATTGGTGAACCAAGAATGCATGCTATAATAAAATCAAAATAATAATTACATTTACATGAAGAATATAATTGACTTTGAAGTTACAAATAACACTTAATCTGCGTCAGTACTACAATACTGGAAATTTCAAGGCTCTACGCTTGAACAATAATTTAATTAAGTTAAACATTTTATTTTAGATTTTATGATGTAAAAAATTTTATTCCACCAATATTTCCGTAAATTCCTTTCATATTGATATATTAATATTTATTAGAGATTAGGAGAACTGACGGCATCGAAAATACAGATTATGGTTTGAGTTAAAAATTTTGCTCCAAAACGCTTCAAGCGTTTCATATATGTCATTAATTATCGAAAACAGCGCAGTTTGACTTTAACAGTTTGAAGAGCTATATTGACTATTCACATCATGGTGGCTTATAGAATTTCCAACATAGTGCATGCGTTATAATTGTATCTCTTCAAATGACGATACTTCCACCTGTTTAAGGTTCACCAGAAGCAAATGACAAAGAGTTGTCATCCTTTCCAACTGAAAAAGTAAATTATATTTCGCAATACTATCGAACAATATTGAATTATATAATAATAATTGACAATAGGAGAGGTTTTTAATATCATAAATAATATAGTAGTTACAGGCTGCGAAGTTACATACTAACATATATAAAACATACTACATATATATGACTAATATAAACAAACAATAATTTGAAAATCTAAAATTTAGATTTCATAGTTTGCTTTTATATAAAGAAAGCGAGCAGGCAACAGTGTCTCCATCTATGCTTCCATTTCGGTAACCTATAGTTACGAATGGGAAATTTGATTTACATATTTTTTACAGAAATTAAAACATTTCAGGGATATTTTAATTTGTTATTAAAGTTTAAGAGTTTTTCTTTTCGTTCTTGTCTACTTCTTGTCACATTTTACGTTGCTATGCAAATTCTACTTAGCTAAAAAAAGCTTATTGTTAGTAATACTTGAATTAAATTTTACCATCAGACCAAAGCAAATATCTTGCAGCTGATTCAGCCATATCAATTCCTTCATCATGAGAGGTTGAGCGAATGTTACTTGGGTGTTCATACGTTCTATGGTGAGCGATATTGGAATCTGTAAACATATACTTCAAGGTATAAGAATCCTCTATATAGATGTATTATAAAACCGATTTAGTTTGCGACTGTGACAAATACAAATAAACCTAAATAATGAAATTACATGAACATAATTTATCAAAAATAAAATAATAAATACTATTTGGATAAAAAATAACTTCGTTAGATGATTTTGCTACGCGCTCGCTACGCTGCTCTACGGAGAGTCTACGAAACTAAAAAAACACTGTGACAACCATGTCCGGTCATTTCCTAAGCCTTACAACGTGCCAATATTTAAAACTAGGTGGCGCTGAAAAAATATGACTTTTAAAATATGTTTATTGAATGTTGAATGTTATTAACAACTCATAATATGCTAATACGATTTATGTAATCATATTTACTTCTACAAATTTACGTCTAGTATGAACAATTTAATTATTCTTATCAAAAAATTATGAAATTCAAGAAACAAATCTATACCATAAATCAATTTGGTTTTATTCACTGATTGGTGATTTATTTTGATATTTTAAATGAACTAATTTCCATTTTTTTATTATTCTATAGCGGACAACGGTGCAGGTGGGTCTCTTATATGGTAAGTGAACACCTCCGCCCATGATAAACCGCACCAAAAACCGCACATTAGTTGAGTTGCCAACTTTTTACGCCGCTTCACAGTGTTGTCATTTTTGTTTTCAATGTTTCCAAACCTCTGTGGGTTCACGACTATATGTATGGGGATTCGCGGTGCAATTTCTGGACCATACATAAATGCTAATTAATCAAATAATCGCTACGCTCATTTCACTTCATTCAGCTTCATTATTATTCATCTTTATATTAACTTTTTTTCATAATAAATACGTAATTTATATTTGTAACGTAAAATAAACATCCAATCTGATTTTTTCCATTTATTTTACTAAGGGGGTCCGTGAATACTGTACTTGATATCCTAGGAGTCTGTTGCTGAGAAAGATTGGGAATCGCTGATTTATGATATTTAATTTCTACAGGATTAGAATCTAGAACCAACCTGTAGTCCAGTAATGAGATGGTCCATCACCAACGCTTACATCGTGATGCGACATCTGGTGACTATCACCAGTGGCATATGTTGGTGCTGAGTTTGGAGAAGTTTCTGAAATCAGTTTGGGATTATTTAATACTGCAAAATCATTTAATAACAAATCAATACTCTAAAGTTTTGACGTCAAGGGAAACCGCTGGATCCAGATCGCTCAAGATCGCAGCGGGTGGGCGTCTTTGGGGAAGGCCTATGTCCAGCAGTGGACTTGAATGGGCTGATGATGATGATGATGACTCTAAAGTTGACACAAATTGTCTTTCTAAAAAAATAAAACTACCCAAATAGAAAACACATCTTCCCAAAGAAATTATTCTAAAACACACAAATATAAAACATATTTCGTTTAGAGGGAGTTTTTGCATTTATCCGTACCTTTTCAGCATCCCCGATTCTTACGAACGTAACATAAATAACAGATCTGGTCATTTGTACATAAGTGAATGTATTCGTGCTTACAAATAAGATACAAGTTGGATACAAAAGTTTAAACTTACCAAAACTTGGGAAACTCATTGAATATGGCGTATTCATAGATATTGGAATGGGCTGAAGTGGACTTTGCAGCTATAAGAAGAAAAATAAAGAATTATTAAAAAACATATAAGAACATACTTTAGTTTAACTCATAAACTTATATTAAATTAACGTGCCTCTTTTTTTAACCCGAGGAAATGTATTTACGCATTCCCCCCCTGCGTGAGTATATATGGGACTCAATCTCTGGAGTGCAATATCGGAAGAGAAAACTCACGATACTAGTCGCCTTCATTTCCACCAGATTCAGTGACTCCTTCAGCTTTTTTTATTAAAACGTTGGCAATTGAGACGTAGGCTCACCTAGGATAAGCGGTTCTCCATTCTTTGAGATTGCACTAGCATTCTTGACTAGAGTTTATTGATAAATTACACAGTAAGCCTAACTCCAGTCTCTAAACAGTAGTTGTTGGGTCACCAAGTATGTATCAAACATAGTTCCTGTCGGGCGTAAATAAAAGAAAAATAAAAGAAAATTTACGTTCGGTCTGAACGAATCTGATACCTTTCGCTTAGTAGGCTTATAAGACCAGTTAACTATGACGCTCTCAAACTAATCCGATTCCAATAAGCATTCAGACAAAGATCACAATAATTGAGTCATGCAAAATTCTTCACTTTGTTTTATTTTCATACCAAAAGATACACTTAACCTCGCTCTAGATATTAAATAAAATGTTACAGATTCAAAAAGAATTTGTCGATTCCGATTATTTCATGTAAGTAGCACATTTGTTGTCATCTGATCAAATAAGATTATAAATTAAACTTTTAATTTTTAAATATCAGTTTATGAAGAGTTAACTTTCAATTTTAGAATGTGTTTTATTAAATTCTAGTTCTTATTACATGTGAGTTTTGTTTTATGTATGATCTTTTAATAATAGTTGTTTATTACAAGATATTTTTAGAAGCTGATTCAGAAAACGATGTTATACTTTATAAACTATTAAAATAAAGATATCGCTATTACAATGGAACGTTATTTTTTTTATAGTATAGCGGTCAACGGAGCAGCTGAGTCTTCTATATGTTGAGAGACACAGCCGCCAAAGGACAAACGCGCTACAGTCCGCACATTCGTTGTGTTGCCGGCTTTTTACGAAACTTAAGCGGCATTTTTAAGGATCTCTGATATCCTCACTCAGTCAACGAGGCAGTACAAGTACCGGTTCACGTTGAGTATTCTGTTAGTCAGTGTTATCACTTCGGACGAGTCGGCCCAGTTAGTGCGTCCGTATATGCTTAAGCATGGCTTTCCCACGATTGTGGTAGAAGGATGAAAATAATTCAATATTTAATACCAAAACATAAACAAATTAGTTGAAACACATTATTTAGTGGTGTAAGATTATCAGATCTATGAATGATTTATGAATATAAACCTGTTGACAAAGAAACGACATTCATTTTTTTTATTCTATGGATTCTTTTTACAATAATTTTAATATTACTTTTAACAAACTTATTTCACTTTTATGTTAAAAGATTACTCACCCGTCAGTGTTAGTCACAGGTTTAAGTGTGGCAAAATTCAAATTAAGAAAAATTAATTTATTTATCATCCTCATCATTTCACTATTAATTTCTTTATAAATTTTTAAATAAATTAATATTTCTTAATATAAATTTTAGCCATCTTAACGCTGTTATATTGTTCTGAATGCCGAGTAATCTGAGAACGTGATGGCGATAACGAGTTATAAAAACATATTTTAAATTTAATAATAAATCTAGTATAAACTAGTAACACACAAATTATAAAGTTTGTGTGTCAAAGTCAAATATTTTTATTCAATTTTGCCTTCAATGATGCTCTTATGACCGTAGCTTTGATTCAGAAAGACATAGCAGAGAAGAATAAGCAAGAAATTCTGCTATATTTTTTTTCAAATGAAATTGTATTACAATTATGGTAATTAGTACCTGGCTTTGTATTACAACAGTAATTGTTATTATTATTTTTTATTCTATAGCGGAAAACGGAACAGGTGGGTCTCCTATATAGTAAAATAACACCGTTGTCCATGAACAACCACGCTACAGTACGCGTATTGGTTGTGTTGCCGGCTTTTTAACCCACGGGCAGGAATTTGATTTCAGAGATGTTTGTCTTTAATATAATGCCTTATTAACAACATTTATATACAATAAAATTATTTAACAATATTTTTGAATAATGCCTTCGGTGAGCTCAGTTACCGCTTTAGGAAGTTGAACAGCTGAACGACTGAATTGAGAATGTTATTAAGACTTTTATCGTTTCTTTATTTTTTTTATTCTATAGCATACAACGGAGCAGGTGGGTCTCCTGTATGGTAAGAGAACACCACCGCCAATTAACAACCACGCATTGGTTGTGTTGCCGGCTTTTTACGCCGCTTGAGCGGCACTTTTAAGTGCCAGCGATATCCTCACTCATTCTGCGATACACAGTACAAGTACAGTTTCACGCTGAGGATTCTGTGATCTCTGGTATCACTCGGAAGAGACGGCCCATTAGTGCGTCAGCATATGCTTCAGCATGGCTCTTTCACGGCTGCGGCAGTATTAAGACACTCGCCCAGCCACTATCAAGCCCTTTCATGGACAGAACAACTTATAAATTAAATTTTAATTTATAGTAGACCGAACTGGAATCCGAACCCGATACCTCCCGCTTCATGGTACACTTTTAAATCCATTAAGCTACGAGTATCTCAAAGCTTAGTGGTTTTGTTTTTGTTTAATGGCTTTCAGGTAAGATTAATCTATTAAAATTAAGCTAACAAAGAAAGTTTGTTAACTTAATTTAAGTAGAGGTTATGTTATGTTACTTCCTCAATAAATAAAATTTACTTAATTTATTTTCAGAGAAACCAATTAAACGCTAACCTACTAGCGACTCGGTACTTGCTTTGCTACGTATAAGAAGTTTCAATTTGACAGCAAAATCCCCATTAACAAAATGATCGGCCATATATTGATTTTGTGTAAACTTCACGTAAACCATCTACCGAATAGTCCAAACAAAGCCTAAACGTTATGTTTGGATAAGTAAGGCCATTCTAATTTATAAATTTATAATATATATATATATATATAATCTAAAGATATGGACCACCGCAGCGAACCACATCAATTTGCAAGTATGCGCTTTTATTGGTTGTTGATACGGTTGTAAAATTTTAATCTGTAATGAAACAGTTCTAGCACGCCATTAAACTTCTTTAGAGCAAGAGCATAATTTACTATTTACAATCTATATTTTCTGCTGATTGCGATAAGTTATCAATTTCATAAAAGTTACATGCAAATGGCATAGCTTTGCTAGTTTACTATAAATCTTAATCATATTTTTACTAAGCAACTATGTATCTAGATTGACAATGAGAATTTAAAATTTATGATGAAATGATGTGACTAAGTACAGAATGAGCAAAAAGCAATCACGAGTTATAAATTATAATTGAGGTCAATTTTAAAATGCTATGTCTGCTTATACTAACGCATTAATTGAACTGGCTCAGCTAAAGTGATACCACGGACTCACACGGAAACAGTATTTGTACTGTGTTTATTTGTACTGTGTTTTTTGACTGAGTTAGGATATAGAGGCCCGTGAAATTATACGTCTAAAGAGGGATAAACATTCGGGAACCCAACCATATCGCGATATGCCACGCGGTTGCCTATAGACGGTGTAATATAATATTTCTAGGCGTACCATTGGTAATAAGTGAAATTTAGAAAACTCAAACTTACTACTTTATATATAAATTTAAATAACGCACATGTCAACGTTTTACCTCGCATAGCTACTGTTACTCTTGAACTAGGCATCTTTTTTTCAAGTCAACGTTTTCTATGACATTAATTTCTCTGAATTTAAACCGATAATTACCTGCGTAAAACTTCGAATCGATTTTAATTAAAAACAAAATAATTTCACAATTGCATTATGTTATGTTAGTAAATATAGTTACAGTCGGCAAATTCTAATTAAATATGAAACTTCGAAACTAGGCCAATGAGTTTTAATAAACCTATCACTTAAATATCAGTCATCAATTATAACAAGTCAACAATGTATAGTTTAATTTATTTTTATACAAATATAAAAATATTCTGTGACGATAGTTTAAATCGAATGGTCCAGTAAAAGTAATCGTTCCAAGTCCCAATACTCAGAGAGAAATGGTAGTTCTACTGGGAATTCAGGGAAACATCCCTGAATGATGATGTCATTACCCTTTAAAAATTACTGCTTAAATAAAATAAAAAGTAGGCAGCACAAACAATACGCGGACCTTGCCGCGGTTGTCCATTGGCGGCGGTATTCTCTTACCATACTCTAACCACCTGCTAAAATAAAAAATATAAAAATTTAAAGTCCAAAAAAAGACGTCATCAAAGTTATAAAAGATAAACTAAAAGTTATAAACTTTTTAAAAACAAACTTTTATTTTAATGCGCGAAACAAACATAATTTTCCTTTAGAGCTATCACTATCTACAAATAACATCATAAGACATTTTACATGACATACAAGCTTGTGGAGAGATATATCTGAGTGGGTTTATCTGCTAGTTTACACCAGCAAGTTGATCAGACTGATCTTAATTTTCATACTAAGTAAATAGAATGCTTACATAATGCAGCCTTAACTGATGTTGGCACCTACGTCTTGTCCTTATAACTAATATTGAAAATACAATAGTGCCAACATAAACTCGGGAAACAACGTAGATTGAACGGACAGTAAATCTCCCCTCAAGCTTTCATGTTATGTAAAATATGTAACGTCAAAAACAAAGACATTATTAAAAGCGGCTGTAAAAATGACACGTGATTTTAATCATGTAGTCATGTTAAAAACGCTTTCCTATATGATTTTTTGTGAGAATTACGTGCACGGAGCATAGAGCAGACATATGCTGACACTAAAACTGTAACATTGTATGCGAAGTACGCTTGATCAAACAATTTCTATTGGTTTCTTATATGTATGTAATATGTCATATTCGCTTACGTCAAATGTGACGAAAGAAAATTTTAACGTAAAGCAAAGAAAATAATACTTTATCAAAACCTATATAATATTTAAAGTAGCCTTCTTTCTTATAACATAGCGGAAAACGGAGCCTGCAAATATTTTCTATGGTAAGAGATCACTGTTGTTCATGAAGAGCCACTCTACAATCCACGCCTTGGTTGTGTTGCCGGCTTTTAAAACCACTTAAGTGAAATCATTTCAAGAGCCTCCGATATCCTCACTCACTCAGTGAAACACACTACAAGTACCGTTCACGCTAAGTATTCTGTGAGCCCGTTGTGCGTTAACATATACTTCAGCATGGCTCTCACACGGGTTAGACGGGTGGGTGTTAGCTACGAGGCTGTAAATTACAGTGTTTATATAATAAATTTACCTGTTCCTGTAGTTGCTGACTTATGTATGAACCAAATGGTGAAGTCTGGTGCTGTATATTTGTATGTGGGGAACAAGGACTTCCATATCCCAAGCTTGATGTTGGCTGACCGAGCCAGCTTCTGGAAAGAAATGCTACTATGTAAATTGTTATACGATTAATTGCCGTTATATTTGTATTATCTATTCTATACCAGGTTATATGTTTATTATGGTTTTCGTACCAAAAGTCCAAACAGAAGTCCCCAATAATCACTTTCATTGAATGACTATTCGTTCACAAAAAATAGAATAATTTGACTGCTTCTTCAATACACATTTCAAAAGCAAGAAAAAAATTATAACTAAAATCAGTATATATTTCAAAGAGATTGTCATATCATTATTATATTACCGCACTATTTGAAAGAAGCTTTATATAGGTTTTGGATATCCATAATATGGAATAATATTTTTTAAATTACATGAAATTGTTATTTTACTATCAAAACATGTTAATCTGTTACCGAGCCACCTATGACATTAATTATCAGTCTATAAAAAAGAGAAAAACAAAATGACAGATTAAAAATAAAAATTAATTTTGTTAAGGTTACGTGTTCCGAACTGAAATTATTGTTGAGCTCCTTAATCGTATACTTTGTATTTAATAAATAAGAAATCTGATATAAAACGTGTAAACTTAAACAGTTTCGATAATATCCTATTAGTTCAATACAGTAAACAAGATTTAATTGTAACGTATGTAGGCAAAATAATCTTTTATAAATACGGGAAACTCTTTCAAATAAAACATAACCATTACTACGCGTTACCACGAATTTAATTTGCACTACCGGATAGTTTGCGTACACGTCTTGATTTAATAAAACTATTCATTAAATCCGTGTGGTTACCGGATCAGAATAGAACCACTCCCAGTCTTCCTAATGGGATGTCGTAAGAGGCGACTAAAGGACACTCTACCGAAGAGTGGGCAGCAGCGCCCTTTCGAGTACAGCAGATGTTCTGCGATCACCAACCCGCCTGCCAAGCGTAGTGATTAAGGCATAAGAACCATCCATTGATTGGGGGAGGCCTATGTCCAGCAGTGGACTTGAATAGGCTGATGGTGATGATAATGATTCTTTAAAATATACAGCTTAAATTGTATAAAAAATAGTAATTTTGTCTATAAATGAAATAACTAAAATTATGAATGAAATCGATTTAATCTCTTTTTTTAAATTATAGTTTTTTTTTATTTTAAGTACCTATCCTCAGACGAAGTTTATTATATCAAAACATTCTATAAAATTTAACGTTCAAATATTTCTTAGTAGGAAACATTTATTAAGAAAAGCTTATAAAATGTTGTAATATGGAAACATTGGCGCTTGTTTTGTAAACTTGTTAACGCGTAACGTAAATATTTATTATAATTAATTAATATGTTTTATTAATTGTCACAAATGGATTAGCATGATACTTTATTGGTCTGTGTTACATAAGGTTAGGTTAACTAAGGTTAGTTATATGTTTATTACTAAAACATAGTTGCCATTAATGTCTTCTAATAGTACCTGTTCAATGGTATTGTTATTTTTTGAAAACGGCGGAAAACGAGTAGAAGGCCCGTAGATAAGCAGTCCTCTGCCCATGGACACGGTCTTACAGACCCGCGAATGCTTTGCCGGCATTTTGGGGGTACACTCTTATTCGGACTTTGAAAACTACAAAAACTTACTATTACTTTAAGGATAGCTAGAACATATTTGAGTTTATTTAATAGGAATGTGGTTGGGCAGATCGCATAATCAGAATGGTTCTTTTTAGAAGCACAACCCTGCAGATTTTTAAGACCATCAGTAATGTTTTATTTTATTAATAGCGTACACTGAATACTATTACATATACTACATGGGTTCCTAATCAATCTATGATCAAAGGCGAATTGAAAAAGCGTCTTATTAGTGGAGTATCATATAAATATAATATTCAAATAAATCTTGAGTAGGCGCCGTGCATTGGTAATCTGATGCCGCTGGGCACGCGCCATCCGTGAGATTTCTATTAAATTTTTGTATTTTCTTTATTGTTATTTACAATAACAATGTCTAGATTTATTTAGATTTTTAATTCAATTTAAGTAATAACGAAAGATTTTTTAAATTATTGAATAATCGGTTTTTAAACTTAATATATGGTAACTTAAATAACTTATTGATTGGATTGAAAAATATTCTTCAAACTGGGTTACATCTTCAGAAAAGCCATGGTCAATATATAGATGTTACACCTTGACCTAGTGGTCTAGTGATAAGATAAGGTCAAAAGTCGAATCTCATTGATAACATGTATTCAATAGAAAGAAAATCTATGCAAGAATATTAAACTGACATAAATAATCACAGTATATTTATAAAATATAATATTTAATATACCATGACTTTAATAAAGTATCAAAACTTTTATAAATTATATTTTATATATTTTTTTTGCTTTATATTTTAATATATAAAACGAATAAATGCCAGGGCACCATAAAAGGTTTGAATTATTCAATTTGCTATTACACATTCCAATCAGTTGATTGTTACCAGGAAAAAGTACGGCAACTTTTAACATCTTTATGCGAATTTCATCTTTCATTCGGCATCATAAAAACAATACATATTACGGTGGTACAAACTTTATCAGACACATATATTTGTCTAGTGTTTTGAGGTTATTATAATTGTTGTATTTTTGTAAAAAAATAAGAACTATAGTATTATGGAAAAATGTTTTTTAAAGACAAGTTTTTTAAAGATGATAAAAGAGATGAACGTTCCATATATAAATACAATATGGTTATTATTTAATAGGGCTTATTACAAGTACTTTTAATCAAAATGTATATGTGAAAATCTACCACCAGACGTTCGGAATCTAGATTTTACCTAAGAGAATCGGCAATAAATTCGGTAATTACAATTTTCAAAAATAGTTGTTTCAAAATCCGCGTCGGAACAAATCTAATATTTAAACCAACCACCAAACTTATCATCATTTTAACCGTAAGACTTCCACTACTGTACATAGGCCTCGCCCTTGTACCTCCATACATACCTGTCAGAGGCGATCTGCATCCGGCGCCTTTCAGCAAAAACCAAACTTACTGAAATTATAGGCAATTCGCATTTCATCCAGAGATTGCGTAACAAAACGTCAAATATAACAAGCCTGGCATATATATAACAGGTGTATCAACGCATTGCATGATGTTATCTGAGAAACAAACTTCGCATATCTAATATAAGCGTTATATACTTACGGATCAAACGGTGGGTACGATGATGAGTAAGCTCCAGGACCGAAGTAATTCGCAGAAATTGATAGAGACTGAACATGTGGCTGCCCCATCGGACCCGTGTGGTAAGAATCACCATACAGGCCCTTCGCATAAGGCGTCCCACGGAATAGCCGTTTCATCCGGCGACGTCGTCTGAAGTTTCCATTTTCAAACATATCCCCGCATTGTGGATCTAAAATAAGGCTTCACTCACAACATGAAGTAATTTTTATACATGAAAATCGCAAGCCAGTCGCATTTGCAATCCAATTCGCATTAATTCTTATCTACAGGAAGTACTTCCATGGGAAACAATGGTAATTATGCAGCCTGAATTCCTGACGCTTCTAAAAAAACTACCATTGTTTCGATATGTTGCGCAATATTACTAGATGCTTACCCAGAGTCCAGTAATTGCCTTTTCGCTCGCCACCGCCCTCCCTGGGTACTTTGATGAAGCATTCATTGAGGCTCAAGTTGTGCCTAATAGAATTTTGCCATCCTTTCTTGTTCTTTTGGAAGTATGGAAATTCCTTGGTAATGTACGCATAGATTTCACTTAGAGTCGCCTTCTTTGTTTCGCTGTTTTGTATGGCCATAGTTATAAGAGCAACGTATGAGTAGGGCGGCTTGGTAGCTTCCGAATTTGTCGTGGATTTTTCAGAATTACCCGAACTGGAACTCGATGTTGGGTCTGTCTTCGGCTCGGAGTTGCTATGATTTATTTAATAAAATACGTTATTCAATATATTTATTTTATAATATGACTTTGATTTAAAAACTGAGAAATTATGAAATTACAATGAAATAGAATGACTTTATTGTTCCTATTGTTTAGAAAAATCAATATCTTTATAACATAATTTTATGGTATATTTTATAATAGAAAAGTACATACAAGTATAATTATGGTACTATTTATTTCTACTAGTTCTATTAAATTACAGATATATCACCTTATAGCTTCAGCTAAAGCGGTAGACACAGCGGGTGTGGACTTCATCCTGGAAATAAGCGGAGCGCTCCCTCTCTCATAATGATTGCATGAACTTGGTCTCTCTAATCGTTTGTCTATAACAATACATAACAATATAATAAGCGAGGCAATATAAAATCAAGGAGCTATGGGCTCTGCATTGTCTGCATTGTTCTGCATTGCAATAATGACCTTTCCTCTTTATAAATACAATTAACTTGCGCTATGTAAAATTATTTGTTGTTTGGCAACAGTGCAGTTTCGAACGTGCCTCCCAATACAGGATTCTTAGAATCACCGGTATTGTTATATTTACCGGATAAATGCGCTTAAACAACTGTTACATGCTAGCTTATTCACAATGTTTTAAATTATATCAATTTCATACTAAAATTGTTACTGTTTAAGAATAACAATGCTTCCCGAATTATTGCTATTATTTAATGATTCCTGTTTATCCATTGAACTTATTTACTTTAATTTTGTTAATGTTGCTATATTTCAACGTTTTATATTACGCGTTGCAAATATAATGTTAGACTGAAAATCAGAGATTTTAGCTTGATGTGATGTAAATTAAAATAAAACTATACTTTGTTTTTGGCCCACATAAGACTAATCGTATATTAAGGATTGGTATACTAAATTTCTTAAAAATTTAATCTATTACTAGTTATAGTCTATTATAGTACTAGTTAGAATTACAATCTTAACAAATGTATTTCACGTAAAGATATATTAAAGAGTGTGTAGTTTTTCAAACTAGTATTTTCTTACTCTTCAGTGTCTACCTTATATGCAATATATATTTCAGGCCAGCGACGCACCTGCGGCCTTGCAATTGCTGAGTCCTTGACGGACGAACGCTTATCCAATGTAAATTTCCTGCTCCTTTACCACCGTTTTCATAAAAATAATATTTTTTATAAGTCCCTGTGTGAACATATCCTGCATATCACACGTGGGAGAGCCATGCTGAAACATATGTAGACGAACTAATAGGGCCGGTTCTTCCGAAGTGATACGACGAGCTCACAGAATAGTCAGAGTGAAACGATACTGTATTTCGCAGAGTGAGTGAGGATATCGGAGGCCCTTTAAAGTGCCGCTTTAAACGGGAACACAACCAATGCCCGGACTATGTCGCGGTTTTTCATGGGCGGTGGTGTTCTCATTCCATTCCGCTATAGAATAAAAAAATATCAGTTCACATAAGACATTTGATAACAGTGTAAATTTAGGCAAACGATTGGTCCTCCCTCCCACGTAAATGGATACAAGTGTTAATAAATGACACGATGTTGCGTGTTAAACTGAAGTGCTGGAATGCGTCAGTCTGCAAGCTCATATCGTGTTCGAAGTCGAAGCTGCGAACAGCACGGTGCATTGTGTCGCATATAGAACAATGCATCGTATTTATAAAACATTAAAGGCCGTATCGTTTGTGAAATTAATAACAAATAACAATTGTGAAACGTTAGTTCGAGTGTGGTGCGAATTACCCGATCTGTTGAGTAACGAATAATGCGATCCTTTTTTTGCCTCTCCTACATGCGATTATACGATTTCTCTTACGTATATTCCGATAACAATCTTACGAGCTTATCAATTTGTATGATGCATGTGATTGATTGTAATGAAAATGTATATGAATAGTACTATGGAAATTATACATTTTTCATAGTTTTCAAACGCAAGAATACACTTGACAAATTTTATAATATAAGGGATCAAATATTTTAAATTTAGTTACTTTGGACAATTGAAATAACATGATTAGTAAAATTGCTGAAATCATTAAGATATATCGTTCAAAGCATTAATAAAACAAACATTCCTAAAGATAGCTACAGTATCAAATGCTACTAGCATTTTTTTAATATAATCTACTAAAATAGTGAAATATTCTTCATTAATTCAATAGGTTTACTAGATACGTATCATCTGAATATACTGCTACATATGTTGTTAGTAAAAAGGTGATTTAATTCTTAATTAAGTTTTGTTGAAAATAACGTTATCTCGGCGGCTTCTTCTGACGGTTAAAAAAAATTTTCGCTATACTAAAAATTTTCAATATCACTTTTTGAGATAAACCATTAGAACTTTATTGAGTATCGTTGATATTTTGCTAGGTCACAAAAATAGATCATTTTAATGATAATTTATGACTTCTGTCTGTATCTCTAATGGTAATTTGTTAAGTTTTTATTAATCGTATAATTCAACATAAATACAGCTTGAAAATTAAACAAAAATGAAAATATTCATCAAAACAATGTTTCTGATAAACCTATTTTCAAATGTAAGTTAACGGGATTTAATAAAATGTATTTTTTTAAATTGACATATCGACAGCAGTAACAGAAAATAAACAATTATAACGGAAAATTTCATCCGTGGAGAGCCATTCTCAAGCATATGCTGACGCACCAATTGGACCGGCTCGTCCGTAGTGATACCACGGGCTCACAGAATATTCAGCGTGAAACGGTACTAGTACTGTGTTTCGCAGAGTGAGTGAAGATATCGGAAGCTCTTTTAAAATCGCTTAAACGGCGTAATAAAAAGTCGGCAACACAACCAATGCGCGAATTGTGGCGCGGTTGTCTATGGGCGGCGGCGTTCTTTTACCATGTAGGAGACCTACCTGCTCCGTTGTCCGCTATAGAATTTAAAAAACACTGTGTCCAATACTTTTAAATTTAATATACATTGTTGTGTATGTGTTTATGAATTGCGATACCATATGTCGATGTTCTTTGTACATCAGCAGTCTGATAACGATTTGTATGTAAGATAACTGTTTGCTAATATAACAGCTTTTTATGTTTGTTATTATGGACTATTGTGTAGCTTAGTGTAATGCTTTGCAGGGTTGCAGTCATATAAGTTTAACATACACAATAACATTGCTGTAAGAATTTAAATAATAATACTGTAATTAGTATTTATAATAAATTAATTTACATTAATTGATGTAAAAGTTTTATGTTACGATGATTAGGAGACTATATTCCGATTTTCTTTAATGTAACGATAAAAGGGACCAAGAACCAGCCTAGAGCAGAGAAATACAATCTTACTGCTCAATTAACTCTCTCAGTATACCAGTATCTTTAATTTAAATATTACCTGAGGGTATTATAAAAGGATTTACCAATCCTACTAAACCTACTGGTTATGCGATTTTATATATAATAGTGTGTATATAGTTAGTAGTGGTTATATATAATATTATATTAGTAATATGTAAAGAAAGTATTTTTTTTAATTTGTACAGCTGGCTGGCAATTAAGGTGAATTTCATGTAGGTGTATTCATAAGGTGAAGTCATGGCTAATTTTTAATAATATACTTTAAATGTCGTTTTTACATTTTTAGGTGAGAATAAAATAGTTGTGATTTATATATTTGATAGATAGATATCATATTAAAATAAAATATCTATTTTTAGAGCAACACATGTATTCTTATTAAATTATAATGCCCAGGAAGAGTAGAATAGATTAATTGTTTTAGGTAAATATAAAACCTCCTTATAGAGATTTTTTTAAAATTATATTTAACAATTATTTATTTACATTATTTTAACTACAGCAACTAAAAACCAAAGTCCATTAAAAATCACTTAACTGCGTTAACACTAAAACATGGTTGACACTTTTATACAAGTCCGTCGGTGGTAAGTATTTAAATTTTAAAATCTATTAACAAAAATTATAATTTCTATTATATTTTGTAATAAATTTAAATACATAGTTACTGATAAATTAGTATTTCTTCGGAACATATAACGATCTATGTATGCAGCTACACAAAACATTTCGACGTTTTTGTAAGATATTTTCCAGTTAAACATTTGATTTTTCACTTCGTTTAACTTTGGATTTAACAGAACTTTAGTAATTAGAGGCAAGTCCACATTTAGTTTCAGATATCCTGTATCGATATGAAAACAAAGAGGTGTTAAGATTTAATAATCACATCTTAACTTTCAGAATTTGATACCGCATTCTTCACAACCTTTGTCTCTAATACAAAAAGTAATTGTGCTTTTCAACAAGGTAAGGTGTTAAGTGGAAGCATGCATGAGTAAACTGTTCTATAGTACGTTGTATGTTACTGAGAGCATGGCAAAATGTACTCAATGTTTATAAGATTAAATTGACAAAAATCACATTTCACAAACTCGATAGGCAGACTCCTTGTCTTTGAATGTCAAATAGAATTATACTTCGTTTGTCTTTATGTAAAATCATGTATCATTATTTTAAATTAATATTAATATCACAAAAATTTATAAACTAAACATATCCATATATGGAAATCGAGCGTATCACTTTTATGTAATAAGAAACTAAGTATAATTCGTCTAAAGTAACTTAAAGATATTGAAAAAAAAATGAAGTAAATTAAAGTAAAATAAAGATGTTGAGAAATAAATATTGCACAGTATTTATCATTTCTATTCATAATACTGCATATACATAATTATTAAAATTCTCTATGGTCAAAGTTTTTTCATAACTCATATTTTCATAACTACTTATTGCATGTAAGTCGTCAAGTTTCTTTAACTGCAATTATTTGTGTTGTTTCCGCCCAATGTTCTCCGTGTTGAACAATGCGCGGAATTGCATGACAGATTAAACAACATACCTAGTAACATTAATGATTCATATTGACTTTTAAAAAGTCCAGTAGTCGAATAGTTGTATTAATAACAGGGACGTCATTGTCGATAAAATATAATTTATAAATTGTATTCGGTCTGATAGAGCTTGATCGAAGCCAGATTGCCTTAAAACTGGGCCGGGTGGACAGCACAAATACCACGAGCTCACATAATATCAAAAGCCCACCTATATTAAGGGTGGTATAAAAAGCCGGCATTAGAACCAAATCGAAATAGTAGTCCATGAGCATTTGTCTGACGACAGGACGCTACCTCGTTGCCCATTATATAATAAAGCTAAATTTTAGTTATATTGTAGCCCATTATATGCTGACGAACTATTTGGAATTGGTCGTCCGAAATATTACCACAGATTCACAAAAAAACAGCGTATAACATTACTTGTACTACATTCCTCTGAGAAGGTGAGGATATAGCAGGCCTGTGAAATAGTACCTTTAAAAAAAACTGGCAACACAATCAAAGCGCGGACTAGGGCGTAATCGTCTATAGTCAGCTGTGATCTCTTATCATAAAGGAGACCTGCCTGAAGCGATATAAAATAAAATAAAAAATAAAAAAAAATTAATCTTTTAGAAGCTTAATTATTTTTTATTTTTACTTGTAATGTATTATATTTTATTTGTAATGTATTTTATTTTATTTTATTTGTATTTAAAATAATGGTAATAGTTACCATTACTATTACCATTACTTGCAGGTCAGTTATTTGAAGATGTATCCTGAGTCCATAATAATTAAAGTCACTTGCATTCAAAAAAATCTTGAAATAAAAAGATTTGGTTAATAACGGGATTCAAAATTCAACAAGAATAGATCAATAATTGTCGCAGATATATACCTAAGACATACAGATAAGTATGGTTTTATAATTAATAACAAATAATTACAGAGAAAAATCGATACTTTTTAATAGCCACTACGCTATTATATAATAAATTATTAACCACAACATCTCAGAATTAAAAATTGCATTTTTTTACAGTTGATAAGTTGTGCCTTGATTGCTTGAATAAATAAATAAAAACACACATATCTAGCAGATAATGTATTCAATTGATATTCATCAAAAATTTTAAACATAAATATGAATTATTTGTTGAAATTAAATACATCAAATTGAACGTTACACATTTTACATATCAACAATTAAACAAATGCATAGCAAATAAAAGCGAAACAGAGTGAAACCTTTTTCATATCAACCGTGGTAAAGGCACTATAATCTCCTCATAAATGTTATATCAATGGATCAAATTGATTTCTTTCGATATCTAATTGATTAAGGTGTAAACTACGCTCCAAATTGTTACACTTGTTCCAATTTGTATTCGTTTTGTTACGGGAATAAAAACATTATGACCATCAATTGATTTTCTTTTATTAAATTTTCATTTCCACTAGTAAATATTAACATTCGAGTTTTAATTATTATTTTGGTACTAAATTTCATAATCTTTTTAAAAAATATTAATTTATTAATAGTAACATTTTAAAATTTCTGTAATTATGTATTTTATAGTTTTCTAACCATTGGTAGCTGAGGTTACCAAATAAATGAACAATTAATCAATAAAATTAAATATTTCTTCTAAGAAATAAAATTAGTTACCATTAGAGCCTTCATACTTCTGGAACCCTAAATGGTGATCCCAAAGTAAACAATGCCATATTTGTTTTAATTTCATCACTCTGAAAGTAGGTTAACGAAATTGCTCAGATTTCTTAGAAAGATACTGACTCAGGATTCAGAGAAATATTCTCAAATAATACTAGTCTTTTCTTGTGACTATAACCGTAATAATATACCTTTGCAATAGTAAAATAAGCAATTTGAAAGTAATATTCCTGCCTATATTCTAAGATTAAACACATAGTTGACTGAATCTGTAAATATTATATATTCTCGGAAACAGTTATTGAAAAGTTTATTTCATTTATAACATGCCTAAACTTTGTTCATATAGCAAAATAAACAGGATAGCCTTTTACAATAATAATATAGTAACAGTTAAAAGCGAAAATTCTTAATAAATTTGATCTAACTCTATGTACAAATTTAAATGTGCTAATCTCGGGTATAAACAATTTAAACTAATACCTTTTAGCATTTGAATGTTTTTATGGTTTTAAAAGTGTACCATGAAGCGAGATATGTTGAATTCGAATACCAGTCCGGATAATTATAATTAAATTTATAATTTATTCGGTCTCTGGAAGGGCTTAATAGTGTCGCACCCGTGGGAAAGCAATTCTGAAGCATATGTTAACGTACGTGAGCCGTCAGAATACTCAGCGTGAAACAATGAGGATTTAGGAAGCCCTTAAAAGTTCCAGTTAAGTGGCGTAAAAAGCCGGCAATAGAACCAATGCGTGGACTATGGCGCGGTAGTTCATGGGCAGCGGTGTTCTCATTCCATATAGGAGACCCACCTGCTCCGTTGTCCGCTATAGAATATAAAAGAAAAAAAAGATAACTTCGTAATGAATATTGCATAATATTTTTCATAAAACAATAACATCATTATTGGTAAGGCAATTAAAATTAATACCCAGAGAGTGTCTAAAAACACTCTTTAATTCACCTTGTAAAAAATAACAAACTTTATTTTATTTTATAGACCACTTCCAAAATTTTGCTATATCCGGTGTACCCCTGCATTTACATAACTATCAATTTCTGAATCTCGAAAAAAAAATGAAGATTACATCTTAAATGATGAAAAAAATTTTTTTTTTACTGAATATGTGTTTAGAATATGTAATTCTTTGCAAATAAGACGCTATGATTCTTAAAATATTATCTGCCTATGTATAGGACAAGTCAAGCCAACATTTTAGTTTTTCACTTTCGAAACCAAATTAATTTTCTTGCACTCCTGTTTACAATTGTAGATTTACAATTATTTCGGTCTTGTGGACCCTTGGCGGACCACTTTGGGAATTACTCATCTAAGGCTTTTGTATATCTTTTACCTTGATTTTCATATCATCATCATCATCATCATCAGCCCATTCAAGTCCACTGCTGGACATAGGCCTCCCCTAAAGACGCTTGGTCA
>DWCF01000091.1:0-69780 GCA_018230265.1 Delias oraia | reverse complement strand
GGGCTTATGTTGTATTTTCAGCTTTTGACGCCGATTTAACGGTATAATTTCAAGGGACTCCGATATCCTCACTAGCTAGCAGGAGGCTCACCTAGGGCAAGCGGTCCTCCGCCCATGGACACCGCCAGCATTTGCAGAGCCGCGGGTGCGTTGCCGGCCTTTAATGTTGTATGTTATATGATATTAATGTTGGTTGTATCTTTACAAATTTGTATTCAGTAGTTACAGAAGGTAAAAAAAAAGCTTTATATATTTAATTTTGTATTACACGACTGACCTAATAATTTTGAAGAAATACTCACGGCACTCTTTTTTAGGAATACATTTCCCGGCGGCATCTCTAATATAGCCGTCTATACAAACACATCGCGGTTTGCAGGCTGTGCCCCCGCAGGGTGCTGGGTACCCAAGCTGAGAGCATCTCTCTGGCCCACAGTGAAAGCATTCTGCGAAAGTTTCATTCTCAGAGCATGTTGAGCGTTTGAATACTGAAAATATTTATTGCAAAACAATGTTATACTCAAATACTATTAATATTTTTTGTATGGATCCTTTCCGTAAGCAGATGCGTGATATTCAATTGTTAACATTATGTAAAAAAATTGAAAATCGAGTTTTTTTTTCTTCACGATAGAACCTAATTCCAAATCGATGCCAGATTTGAAATTATACACCCTAATACCATTATTGCAGGCCTTACAAATTTCAGAAGTATATTGTAAAATTCGATGAAATTGATCAGGCTTAGCCAATATAACGTTACTGAAATTTATTTCATGCATAGAAATTTATCATCCCTTGTCCTAATTTGGAAGTTCCCACAAATATTCTCGAGTAGGATATTTGCTTCGTAATCCGTAAATACGCTATTCACACATTACCTTTGTGTTGAAATAATCTGCTAAACTTTATAAACTACTTGTGCCCCACGACTTCGAGGGAGCCAGGAAAGACTTAGGCTTACGTTTCGCTTTGAAACTAAGTTTAACTACTACGTTAAGACGTTTAAGAAACTTTATTCACATACCGATGTTGAAGAAATTGAAACTTTCTACTGTCTGTATTTTACTGATGTAACACTTTTAATTCCTAAATGGAAAATATAAATGATAAATTCATCAATTTCAGACAAATAATAGCAATTAAATTAACCAATTTATTATTTGTATAACAATTTATTAAATGGCTCACTCGTGGGAGAGCCATGCTGAAACATATGCTGACGCACTAATAGGGCCGGCTTGTTCGAAGTGATACCACGGGCTCAAAGAATAATTAGCGTGAAACGGTGTTTGTACTATGTCGCAGAGTGAGGATATCAGAGGCCCTTAAAAAGTGCCGCTTAAACGGCGTAAAAACCCGGCAAGACAACCAATGGGCGCACTATGACGCGGTTGTTCATAGGTAGCGGTGTTCTCTTACCATATAGGAGACTCACCTGCTCCGTTGTCCGCAATAGAAAAAAAATAGAAAAATAACCAGGTATTAAGTTTTCAACCCAGTGAAAATGACAATAATAGATTTTTTACATACCCCTGCTGTTTGCTCTATAAATCATGCACAGAATAAAAATAGTAACAAATTTTTCTAACATAATAAATTAATATATCACAGCACAACATACAACATTGAAATCTCAATGGTAACTAGAAGGAAATCAATGCTTTGCTAAATCACACCTTAAAATTTGCATTAGCCAAGGTTCACCTTTTTCCTTCAAGAATAGGCTAGATGGATCTGAGCAAAATAAATTAAAACATAGATACTTCATACTGTAAATAAAATTACAAACTAAAATGAATCGGCCTCTGATGTCACAAACAGTGAGACAATTACTTTTTCTTGTCACGTTACATCGATTCCTTGGAGCAGTGTTAAATAAAATGACTTAAAATATAAGTTTCTCTGGATTTATGAGGATCCATCAGCGTTAGGCTCCCAGCTTGTAGCGCCTCGATTTTTTTATATTTTATCTCAACCTTTCTTCGATTGAAAATGCTAAAATAACTTTTTAAGTAAATAAAAAAAAATATTAAGAGTAATAAGAGTAAGGTAATTTTATAGAATTATTAAAAGAAGTATCACCTATAAAGATTTTTTTAAATTCTATAGCGAACAACGGAGCAGGTGGGTCTCCTATATGGTAAGAGAACACCGCCGCCCATGAACAACCGCGCCACAGTCCGAGCATTGATTGTGTTTCTTGTAACGGCACTTGTTGGCACTTGTAATGGCCTCCGATATCGTCATTCACTCTGCAAAACACAGTACAAGTACCATTTCACGTTTTGTTTTCTGTGAGCCCGTGGTATCACTTCGGACGAGCCGGCTAACTTAGTGAGTCAGCATATGCTTCAGCATGGCTCTCCCAAAGGTCCAACAATATTAAGACACTAGCCCGGCCGCTGTCAAGCCCTTGCAGAGACCGAAAAAATTATAAAATTAAATTATAATTATCCGGAACGGCATTAGAACCCGATACCTCGAGCTTCATGGTACACTTTTATAAGCTGCGAGCCTCTCAAATCATGTAAAGATTATGAATACTAACTCATTTAATTTTGTACTTTTATAGAATTAAGTTTTGAATTTAGCTCAAAGTCGTTTATCTTTTTCTGCAAATGTCGTATAATTTGAAATAAATAAAAGTCATTTACGGTGAGCAATAACCAAACAATTAGATTAACGAATCGAATTTAATTTATAATATAAAAGTGTATAATATTTAATTTAACAGTAAAAGTCTCATTGATTAAATTGTTCAACACAAACAATTCTCATTTACATACAGCCTTCAAAAATATCTTAAATTATAGCAACCATTTTATGGAAAACAAATCAATAATCGCATTATTACTTCTTTATTTTAAAAAAACAATAATTTATTATATTATTTCATCCGTGGGATCGCCATGCTGAAGCATATGCGCTAATTAGGCTGGCTCGTACGAAGTGATATCACGGGCTCACAGATTACTCACCGTGAAAAGGTAGTCGTAATTGAAACGGTGCTCCTACTGTGTTTCGCTGAGTGAGGATATTGGAGGTCCTTAAAAATGCTGCTTAATAGGTGTAAAAAGCCGGCATCATAACATATGCGCGGACTGTGGCGTGGTTGTCCAAGGTCGGCAGTGTTATATAGGATGTTATCCACCTGCTCCGTTGTTCGGTATACCATAAAAAATATATTAAAATAAAATTTTCATTATGATTCTCTAAATATATAGATATGCATACTTGATTTATTTTATTAAGATACATTTGACACTATGATTCCCTATATACAATAGCATCACGACTTCTCATTAGTGCTACTTATTAGCGTAACTTGTGAGCCAATTAGTTCGTTTCATTAACATTGAGTCATGACAATAGTAACTTATTTTCCACTCATTGATGCGTCTTTAAATAAGAATTAATTAAAGGTATTAATGGCTATATTCATCGTGTTAAGGAAAACCAAGGAGTTTTATCAATATTTTCCTTTTACAATGACTTTTACAATACATGTCAGACATGAGATTTTAATATTAAATGTATCAAACAGGAGTTTCCCTATTTTAAGCTTACTTTTCAATAAATATTTAGAACATTAAAATTTATAAATAGGTTATATATATTCTGAAATAACACATATATCGATTAGATGCGTCATTTTAAGCAGAAACTTTTTGAAAATGTGCACAATTAAAGTGAAAGTGTATAATTTAAATGTAATGTAATCAATATATGATAAAAGTATTCAAGAAAAATTAAGTAAAATTTAAAATTTACTTGTGGAGAGAGACGGAGCACACAAAACACAGAACCGTAAGACCACAAAAAATCTTTTTTTTTTAAATAAATTTTATACATATGAATAAATGCCATATAAATATATGTTGCTAAATAAATTTATTTTATTATTTATTTCAAATATTTAGGAAATATAAAACAACAGGGCATAATATTACAGTTTTTTTTAAACAATTTAAATGACATCAGCGTTGTAGGTGTTGTCGACCTGAAATTAATTAAGATTTTTAAACTTAAAAGTATTTTTAAGATTTATAATAAATAATATCAAACTAAAAAACAAGAAATAAAAAATTGAAATCTGTTTTCGAATTTCAAATTCATATTTCTTTAAGTTGCTATTAGATTATTATTTATAAATTATAATAATTTATAATTTATTATTGATAGATTGTATTTACGCAGTCAAAGACTTTTTTTATTTTAACTGAAACGGTAAGTGTCTTCCTGACCTTAATTCTGTGGACATTGGTCCTTAGGCACGCATTGGTTGTCAGATGTTTTATAGTAGCCTTCGTTACAGTTGCAGCCTCGTCTGCATGCACCAGGTATGCATGGACGACCATTGGGCTTATAGTCGCAAGATTGAGGAGGGCAAAACCTCACACACACTGTTGGAGTGGAATTGACTGGGCAAAGTACAGCTTCTTCATCTACAACAAAAATTAAACTCTTACTCTTATAACTACATTTTTAGATAAACTACAAAAACTATGTTAAACTACATAAAGAAAAGGGTTTATTGATCATTATTTATGAAAACGGTGGAAAACCAGCAGGTGGTTCACCTAAGATAAGCGGTCTACCGCGCATGGACAACCCGAGCTCTTGCAAAAGTAAAGGTGCGTTGCCGCCTTTTTATGGATAAGCACGCTCTTATTTTGGAAGTCTCCTAATCCTCAAACCACATATTTGAATATATACATTTATTTTTATTTTAAACATGAAACCGTACTAAACTATATAAAAATAATTACGTGTTGAGTAATAAATTTAACGGGTTTACGTGGCATTTTTTTCACTGTGTTATTTAAATGACTTAACATGTACATGCCACGTTCATTCTAGATATAACTTTTTTATGATATTTAATCTTTATACAATTACAATAACTGTAATTCACGATACATAAATACAAAAAATATATATTTTCTAACAACGTGTACACACCTGTGCTAACAAATGTCGCTGACGCACATAAAACCAATACAACGAAAGACACAATCATCGTGGTTCCAGACTTTTTTCTATCTGATTTGTAATAACAACTTAATGGCTCTTATATAACATTTTTTTATTACATAGATAATAAATTAAAATATCGGAGTTCAGTTGAATATTAAGTGCGATTCAGTAGATTTAATATATTTTTAATTTATATTATTGTTATAATATGCTTCGAGCAGGTGACTGATTAAATGTGAATTTTCTTTTTGGAATAGGAAACACCTTCGTGGATTTTTTATGGTATAGCGGACAACGAAGCAGGTGGTATTCCTATATGTTAAGATAACAACGCCGCCTATGGACAACCGCGCCACAGCCACATTGTTTGTGTTATAGGCTTTTTACGGCGGCATTTTTTTAAAAGGACCTCCGATAACCTCACTCAGCGAAACAAAGTACAAACACCGTTTCAGTTCAGTTCAGTTTCAGTACCTTTTCACGCGAGTATTCTGTGAGCCCGTGGTATCACTTCTTCGATTCACGAGCTGGCCCAATTATTCGTCAGCATATGTTTCAGCCTGGCTCACCCACGGGGGCGACAGCTCTCCCCAGCCACTGTCAATCCCTTCCAGAGACCTAATATATTATAAATGTTCGGACCGGGATTCGAACCTGATACCTCTCGCTTCATGGTAGACTTATAAAACCATTTAGCTACGAGGCTCTTAAAAGAGGCTCACTTTAACAATGAACCTATACAATCAGATACCTATCGTATTTATGCCTTACATCAAGGTGCGATTCAGTCCATTTCGTATTTCAAATTTTATATTGAGTTAAAGTCTCCTTAGTCCTTAAAGATAAAATATGTCCATCGTGATATTTTACCGATGTTACCTTTCTGAAAGTAAATCCTGTAAAGTTATAGGAGCGAGGTATGCTTTAGCGCCTTACCTCGGCTTTGTCCAATTTTCCTTAGTTGTTTCTGTTTTCTTTCAACCTCCATCGGATTTTCAGCGAAATCCTCTTATCCTATTTACTTGTCTAGACGTTAGCTTTTAAATCGGTTTTCTGTTTGTTTGGGAATATTAAAAACAAATATTTTCTAAATATAAATTTGTTTTTGAAATGGATATTTCTTGAAGACTACGTTGCTTAAAAGTGTTGAATAATATATTATATAGATTATATTTATGGCATTTGGAATTCCGTTTTTACAATTTAATATTAAATTCGGTGAAATTGGCGTTTTGTAGGTACCTTTTATTGTGTACCTTTCAAGCTATTTCATCTATCCATTTAGCTTAAAACAGTGTTATTCAGCCTAACATCGCTAACTCACTCGGACGTGGTATGCGATAAATCCGCTACCTCAACAGTCCTTAAATCTTAATTATCACTACTTTTCGAAATCTCCAGAAAGAAAATATTGGAACCTAAAACGCATTGTGTTTTCTTTTGCCACGCTAATACACATATTTAAACGTTCGAGCTCGTAATTAAAGCAATATTTATTCTTCATTTCATAAACGGAGTAACGCAAATTGGAATTATATTTATATATATATGTGTGTATGTTTAATATATAAAATTCTCGTGTCACAATATTCGTTCCCATACTCTCTCTCTCTCAGATTCTTATGAAATTTTTATACATATTCAGCATGTCTGAGAATCGGCTACTTTCTATTTTTTTATACGTCTGAGTGATAAGGTTTACCCACGAGTATAAGCACGGCTAAAATTTATTTTATTTTATTACCATTAAGCATGACAAATTACATGTAACCCTAAATTTTCACTCTTCTACCACTATCCCTTATTTTTTAATAGCGATCTAACAATTTTCAGCATTTTCTTCTCTCCACAATCGATATTTGATCTGTTAGCACTTGATCCATTATTATATCACCCCGTAAAGAGCACAGGGATGAGACTAACGCCAATACCCTGGCCTCTTGCCGCTCACCAATGCTTAGGGCCTAAGATGAAACGAGTTTCGGCCATTATTGTTTATGCAACGATCGTAGTAGTATCGATGCTAATTCATTATTTAACTTTCTCAATTCGGTGCGTACCAAATTTTTGGGAATTATTTTAATTAAATCAAAAAAAATATATGTATTTTATTTATTATTAATGTTATATAATTATATTTATTGTGGTATGGTAGCGGGTCTCCTGTATGGTAAACGAACACCGATGCTCGTGGACTACCGCGCCCACAGTCCACGCATTAGTTGTGTTGCTTGCTTTTTTCCCCGCTTAAGTGGCATTATTAAGAGCCTCTGATAGCCTCATAAACTGGTGGTATCATTTCGGACGAGCGGGCCCAATTAGTGCGTCAGCATATGCTATATGGCTCTCCCATAGGTGCGGCAGTATAGAGACATTCTCTCAGCCACTGTCCAACCCTTCCAGAGATCGAATAAATTATAATTGCCCGAACCCGATACTCTCATTAACATTCTCTAGAAATAATGTATAAGGCAAAAAAGCGTTTGCCGGATCAACTAAGTACAACATGTAGGTAGAATTTTACTGATAATATATTTTGTTTATATAGCAATATGTATAAATAAGTTATTTCAGTGTCACTAAGGTCATACTGTAAGACTTATTTGTTTATAATTAATAACAAGGTGTGTTTATTTTTATTACATCAGCAGCTGTAGTCATTTTTTTTTACTAGTCTTAAAAAATTAAGGAAATCTAAGTAACATATAATTGTAAGAACATCTTATTTGGTATATTAAAAACATGGAAAATAAAATAAGTTAAGAGTTACCAAAACTCTGCATATATATTTAAATCGCCATTTACAGTCGCTGTTCACAAAAACTTAAACATAATGCTTCCTGATAAGCAAAACAATTATAATACAGACCAAAAACGTCCCTTTCAAACATTTTATACAAAAACACTCAATCACAAATTATTTATTTTAAAACAAAGCAAAATCTGTAATTAATTCATTTAATTTATACTTATGCGAATACAATTCGAGTATAATTAACGCTGCGGACACGTTAAATGCTCTCTAGTTTAAATTAAATTGTATGATTTGATTCTATAGACAAGAATGTCAATAATTTGGAAGGAAAATATTTTTTGGCAGATACATTTATCATCTGATTCAGTGATTCTGATTCCTACGCAATGATTTTAGGGTATCTAACTTCCGAAATGAAACATTATGGGAAACAAACTCAACTTTAACATATTCATTCTTTCTCATTGCAATTGTCTTAATATGTAACTTCGAATGGCGCCAACTGTATTCTAAATTTAAATTATACATAACACTATTTTTTATTGTAATAGTATCTATGGCTAGGCATGAACCTATACTTTATTTAAGATGGTCTACAACTCGCTTTACCTTCAGCATAAATTAAATTCAGGCCCATCTTGTTACTAACATTTGTATCCCTCTAAAAACCTATTTAGGGTTGAAATATGTTACGACCTCCGTCAATAAATAATGTTCTTTCTAAAATGTCGGGGCTTGTTGAGTGCTAAAATGTGAACTTAGTTTTTTTTTTATCTTTTGCAACAAATATAAACTTTACTTGGACTTCACTTTGTAGCCTTCGACTGAATGTTAAAATAATTGCGTATCTTATTTTTATACCCAAATTGAAGTTATTGTAAAACTTTAATTAGTCTTGTTTTTATTATTCTGAATTAATATAATCATAAATAATAAAAATATGAATTTAAAAGTAGGGGAATAAATAAATATGTGACTGTAAATTATAAATTTTCGGTAATATCCATTGCTTTCACTAGTTTTACAACTAAACACATATTTGTAAAACTCGCTAAAGAAGAACGAGGTCAATAATAAAATAGTTTCTCCACGTAGACATTCCTTTGACATATCATTCCACGTTGCGATCTTGTTTCTCCGCGATTTCCGGTAAGCCTAGCAACGCCGGAAGCCACAATTTATTTCCGCCTTCAAATATAATACAATACCGAAATAATAGATATAATTTTTTCTTTTTAATTTCATTTAATTCTTATTATCGAGTAGGTACTACGGAACTTAATAAAATATATTTATGAGTTTTCGCGCGATCATTAAATGTTACCGCTTCGTTAGTCTTATTAAAATGATGACTACTTCAAATCAGCCTTCCACTATTGATTTGAAAAAATAATTAAAAATTATAGAATTTTTCCCTTTTTTCTTATGTCTATATAATAAGTACAAAAAAGAGATTCGCTAATTGCATTTCACTATAGTAACAGATACGTCCTGTTCGAGAAATAGACTCTAGAGAGAAAATAACCTTGGTACTCTTTTCGAAATTTGTGAAGTCGTAGCCGTAAATTTAAAATATATTTGTGAAAGTGCCGTAAACTTAAAATATATTTGTAAAATATCCTGCCGAAGTATTTATTCCAAAAACTATGAATTTAGACCAATATAATATAAAATAAAATATTTTTGTAATTAATAATAATTTCGTTTGTAAAAACAAAAACATATTACGTTTCAACGTTGAATCACTTAATACTTAAGTAATTAAACATTAAACGGTCAAGAAGTCAATTTAAATGTATTTAAACACAATTTACAAATTAATTATTCAATCTTAAGGAAAGATTACAAAAATAAAATCGGAATTATTTATTCTATTAACAACATAACTATAATACCAATTTAGTAAGAAATTATTATAAAAACATGTAATATAAGTAATGTGTTTGATATGTACTATATAGGTACTATAATACGAAATGTTTAAAAAAATAAACACATATACTTTATTACATATTTCGAGATTTGAATTATATTAATAACTTCAATTTAATAACTTTTAATAGTTTTTTTTTTAGCTTTAACATTCATTCAACCTTCTGCCTTCATTATCGCACCGTAACAGCGCTATAAATCTCTTGAAAAACATTTAGTTTTATAACACAGCTCAGACATTTCAGTAATTCCGCGTGATGTAAAACTCACCAGAGGCTACGATACAAAGAGATATTAAATTTAAAAATGTACGTTTCTAAATTACTACGAACGAGTTGTGGCCACCTGAAAAACTAAAGACTGGTTATACGCGGACTTCTACCCTTAAATTAATTTTATAAATATTTATTATTAATACTTATGACAATAAATACCTAATAGCGGTGGTATTTTAAAAGAAAACAGTGTGTTTTTGGTCCCAATGTTGTTCTGGAATTTTCGACCTGCAGAACCAGCCCGTGGACGGCCGGAAACCAAAGGTAATAATGAAGAGTTGAAGGCTATTGTGATAGCGGATAAATATTATCATAAAATCCTGCTCTAGGCTAAAATTGAGTCGAAAAAGGTTCTTTTTGAGTGTTTGGTGGACTAGTGCCGGCGTCGTTCACAATAGCTTTTTTAAAACTGGCTAGACAATCACCACATAAATCTATTGTCAGCAATTATAAGTATAATATATTTATAAAAATAGATTTGATGTTCCTTCTTTCCAAAACGTAATTTCATATGTAGGTATCTATTATTATGACAAAATCAACCTAATGTTACGCGCACGTGTAATCGTAACGTGTAGTCATATAAGTATATACATAATACTTGAACGCTTGCAGACACAGAATTTATTTCTTGCGTTTTTATAATATGTATCTGAATAGCACCGTATACACAAATAAATACAATTAGGTAAAATGATAATCTTACTATTTCCCAACGATTTCGTTAATCTAATTCATTAATTTATGAAAAAATTTAGCAGATGAGTTACCTACAGATTTTGTGATGCTTTTCGCACTAATAAATAATTTTAAATCAGAGATAAGAATTCTAGACTTACTATTTTATTTACTATAATATACAAATTTACCGGTACCCATGGCGCCACCGTAAGTTACAAGACCGCTTGATGACAAGAATTCAAATAAAAAAAATACGAAGGCAAATAATTACTACATATCACGAGGTTGAACTAAATTAATAAAACTAGCTCCGTTTTGCTTATAATAATCCTTTATTTCCATTTTTGTATAAATAATTAAAAACCATTTTTCCTTTTAAGTAGACTCAACCTAAACCACTCTATTTAACCTACCAAATTGTATAAAAAATTTATAAAAAGTAATAAAGTTATAAATAAAAAGTTAAGACTAACTACTAATAACAAAGTTATAAATTTGATTTCTTTAAAGCGTAAACACATCCTTTACTAATTAGTTCCCTTATTTCCCTATTACTGTAACCAAGCTCTTTTAAAACTTCAAGTGTGTGGCTACCATGTTGCGAAGGAATTTTTTTCCCACTGGCATATGGTGGTGTGCGAGATAACTTTGGTGCTGGCTCTGGTGCTACTATATTATTATGATCAATGTAAAAGGAATTCTTTGAATCATTGCATTTATTTTTATGTACATCATCATAATTAACAACAGGGGTAACACAAGCATCTAAATTATCAAATATTGTGGTCCATTCTTCTTGAGTCTTACTGAGAAATATTTCTTTAAATTTTTGCCTACACATATCTTGGTTAGAAAATTGATCATATACGTCTTCTGACAGCTCTAGGCCCCTTAGAAAGTTTGAATAAAACTGAGGCTCAAGTGCCCCAACTGCCATAAATTTTCCATCTTTTGTTTCATATATACTATAAAATGACATTCTCCCATCCAGAGCATTTAAAAGTACATTATCAGCCCTGAAGAGCCAATTTCCCACATATGCTGCACCTTCTGTAAGACTTGCATCAATTATCTGACCTTTACCAGATTGAGTTCTCTCATAGAGAGCCATAACTATACCAAGTGCTGTCAAAACACTTCCCCCAGCAAAATCTGCTAGAAGGTTTAAAGGTGGAACTGGTGGTTGATTATTTCTACCAAGCATTGAAAGTATTCCTGAAATAGCTATATAGTTGATATCATGTCCTGGTTTGTCTCTATAATATCCTTCTTGTCCATATCCAGTTAATCTAGCATATATTAAGCGATTGTTTTCTTTCATTAAGATATCAGGGCCCAATCCATTTTTTTCTAAAACACCTGGTCTATAAGTGTCAATAAGAACATCTGATGAACCACACAGTTTTTTTACAACTGATGCTCCTTCTTTGGTTTTCAAATTCACACTCAACATTCTTTTTCCATTACACATAATATCAAAAGGAGACGGTTGTATCTAAAATAATTAAATAAATTAATATTTGAAACAATCATTTAATGTTTAATTGTAAAATGTAAATTTCAAGGGTTGAGCTGCAATATAATATAGAAATAAATATGGAAAAATTTAAGAAACCAACCTTATGGACTACTGTCACTGTAGCACCAAAATCAGCTAGAATACTACCACAAACTGGCCCTGGTGCAAGTCCAATCATTTCTACAACTTTAACACCTCGCAAAGCCATGACTATTTTTAAAGTAAATTTATACTTATTAGAGGAATGGGTTAATTTAAAGTACGCTCCGGCTAGCTAGCGTGCTGAAAATTCTATCACAAGCAGTTTATGTTACTATTAAAATTCCAAAAAGTACAACTGACGGCAATCTCAACTATTCTTAAACTTTTTTTAATATTTATATTTTTGAATTAAATATGTTTGTGACAACTGACAAATCATAAATGATAAAAAAAATTAATAGACAATTATTTTAATCAATTTTTCGATAAAATGTAACCAAAAGACGAGACTCCACATCGAAACCAAAAATAAACATTAAGATTTTACAATGAAATATGACTAAGTATAAAAATGCCAAACTATATATAATTTAAATAATCTAAATATAATATAAAATTTAATTCATAGTTGAAGAGGGAGAGCAACGCTAGCACTCGAATAAGCGAAGTCGCCATAACAATAAATTTCTTCTACCTGGAAGGACTAAAGCACTGCGTTCTCTTTTTTTTGCAAGGACTATTTGCTGCCGGCCATACAGACATCACAGCTTCACACGGTCTTTTGGGGCGATTGATCGCCGTTGATTTTTAGCCGCAACTAGCGCAAAGGCATCTCCTACGAGACAGCGTTCCCGTAGCGACGCAGCCGTACAGCAACTAAATTAAATAAATGCACATAGTACTATATAAAAATGCTTTTGAAATCAAAATAGTTTTACATCAATATATAAAAAACATCAAATTATTTCAATTTTTCATCAATTATTAGTCCTACCAGATTAAAATAAAGTTGATTTATATTAGTAAAAGTGTACTTATTTACAACCCGTATCACCATTATCCTATTTTATTAAGATATAACTACTAACGGTTTACAAGATTGACACTTGCATATAAGTTAGATCTTAAATTTGCCAATTGTACTAATTCAGCCTTATGCAGGCTTTACAGCTGAATATTACAAACCTACCCTCGTTGTAAATACCATACCGGATGTTTTACTTGTTTAATATCATTGCATTCATATTGTCTCAAGTAGGTGGACTACTGAATGGTTCCAATACTAATAAATTAAAATGTTTCCCATAATTAATTAATAATAAAGTATTGTTAAAGGTTTACACAAAATTAAATTATTTATCGCTATAAAAAAAAACAAAGCCGCTGTTTATTAAAAATGATTACTGAACGGTTTTACTATAAAACTACGAGTGATATTCTGATTGGACATAAGTGACATATACTTTTTATATGTATTGATTATCTAACCAACCACATTAGGACAAATTGACTTAAAGCTCTCTGTCAAAATTGCAATTTCGTTGCGTGAAAAATTCACAATTCAAGTTAGATTCTGTTTTTAATAAATGTACCTGTAAAATGTAATTATTATCGAAGAAAACTTACTTTTGAGTCGATAGTGAAAGTTATTGTAATTTAAAAATGTTTGTTAAGTCTGCTTATGCTTGTCTTACATTCTTCATATCATCAATTTTAATAGTAACAGCCGGTCGTGACTTCTATCAAATACTAGATGTGCCTCGCTCAGCAACAACAAATGATATCAAAAAAGCTTATCGAAAACTAGCCAAAGCATTACATCCAGACAAAAATCAGGATGATCCGAATGCGTCACAAAAGTTCCAAGACTTGGGCGCTGCTTATGAGGCTTTGTCAGACCCTGAGAAGAGAGGGCTGTATGACAGGTGTGGGGAGGATTGTTTAAAAAAAGATGGCATGATGAATAATAATGATCCCTTTGCAAGTTTCTTTGGTGATTTTGGATTTCATTTTGGTGAGGAATCACAACAACATGAAACCCCTAGAGGATCGGATGTTATAATGGAACTAACTGTATCGTTAGAGGAACTTTATAATGGAAACTTCATTGAGGTATGATTTCTGATATTTATTAAATAATTATTATTTCATAATTTGATTTTTATACTCAGTTAAATTTTTTCAGATTACTCGTAACAAACCAGTAATAAAGCCAGCCTCAGGTACTCGTAAGTGTAATTGTCGTCAAGAGATGGTCACTAGAAATCTTGGACCTGGACGATTCCAGATGATGCAGCAAACTGTCTGTGATGAATGTCCTAATGTTAAGTTAGTTAATGAAGAAAGACTTTTAGAAGTTGAGGTAAATTATATGAAACATGTTATATGTGTAATATTTTTATGTTAATTAATCTTTCTATTACACAACAATATGGCTAAAAAATAAAGAGTTATATTTCATTTTTAGGTAGAAGTAGGTGCACCAGATAGTCATAAAACTAGACTGAGAGGGGAAGGTGAACCTCACATGGATGGAGACCCAGGAGACCTTATTTTTGTTTTTCATACTGAAAAGCACCCTCAGTTCACACGTCGTGGTGATGATCTGTACACTAATGTTACTATATCATTGCAAGTATGTTAAATCAATTACTAATTTCTTCAAAATATATTTTTTAAAAATTCTCTAATCCTAATAAGTTAAATTAATTTATATGTGTGTATCCTAAAAAGTTCTATTAATAAAAGAGTGCATCATCATCGTCAGCCTATCAAGTCCACTGCTGGACATAGGCCTCCTCCAAAGCCGCCCACCTATTACAATCTTGAGCAATACGAATGAGTACATAAAAATTGAAAAATTAAGCAATGTATTTAATGCCATATATGGGTGAAAAATAACACATTATGGATTTCAAAAGTTTTGCAATTAAATTGTTTTGACTTTTAGGACGCTTTAACTGGGTTTACTTTGGACTTGAAACATCTTGATGGTCACAAAGTATCTGTCTCAAGAGATAAAGTGACATGGGCAGGTGCTCGTGTCCGTAAGAAGGGTGAAGGAATGCCCAATTTTGAAAACAATAATTTACATGGCAATCTATATCTAACTTTTGACATTGAATTCCCAAAACAAGATTTCACTGATGATGAAAAGGAAGGTTAGTATTAACATAATTGTTGTTTTTTATTTATAAGTTTGTTTATCATACTGATCTATTCATCATTTAAATTTTAATTAGATTACTAAATATTTCAAATGCATTGACAAAAAGATATAGATATACTTAAGCGTTAATACTATATAATGTTATGATAACCTATTTGAAATGTGGCTCAATTTACTCTTTTCCCTATATTGATAAATAAAACAGGTTTTTTGTATATATTGCAAAAAAAAAAATATTAGTGAAATATTGAAGCCATAATACAATGTTATAACATTACACATACATATATACATACTTTGAATATTATTTAAGATTTGAATTGTTAGAAATAAAATATTTTCTCTGTTTCAGCCCTGCGCAAAATACTTAGACAATCACCAAATAACAAAGTATATAATGGTCTTTAGTTAAACATTGCAATTAATTTATTTAAGTAGTATGATGTAGCGTGTGTGTTTGAGCATGACTATAACAATTATTGTCATCATATTATGTGAGCCAGAGAATGTTATGTGAAAGGGAAAATTTTGTAAAATAAAATGTCATTCTTCTTATATCTCTTTATTTCTTTCAATATTACACTTAAATATAAGAGTCAATAGTGACTGTATTTACAAAGTTATAAAATTTTAATAATATATATCTACACAAATTTTATCATAATTTATACTTTTACACACTTGAATGTATAAATTATAATTATACAGTTAAATAAATTTTGAAATAATCTATGATATCACATTTTAATACCAATTATAAAACATGTATAATATATATATATATATATATGGATAGCTTTTTGACACTGATGTTGTAAATATTAACAGTATATTGTTATCAATTTTCAAATTCAACATCAAACCACATATGATAGTACAATGATATTATTTGTCACAAGTGTTAAAAATATATCTTTATTGCAAAAAAGGAACGCCGAAAGAACAGGTATTTATAAGTATTTTAAAAATAGGTATATTTAATAACAGCATCACCCATTAACTAATAAAACGTTATTACTTCGTACTAATCAACCAGTTTTTTTATTTTGACTAATTACAGTGAGATCTCGTTAATGATCAAGAGAAATTCTAAAAAATTAATGAGTTGTTGAGTTAACAAGAATTACGAGATTTATTTTTTTGCTAAAACTTTGTCTTATAAAGGTGCGGTTTATAAGAATATTTTTCGACTCGTGGAGTTAAATTTAAACAACAATTCGACTTAGATTTATGATATACATTTATTTAAATGCAAAAAAAACTAAACGTTTCTCAGCCTGGGGTGGAACACGATCACCACGGCATAATAGCAACACTAAGATCCATTTAGTTTCTTCTAATGCATTTAAATTTAAATAATGCTTTGCTTTTGAATTTTATTGATATGATGGTAAAACCCAAGTAAGTTGCTACAATATTTGAGTAATTACAACTTAAGGAATCTTGAAAGTCGAAAAACAGATAGTAAATACTCTTATCAATGTCTCGTAGGGAAATAACATTTTGTTCAAGTTGCAAAATCTAACTAATTAGAGGTACCGCGTATTAATGGGTTCAGCGAATTTAAATAGAATTTTATCGATTTAGTCGAGATTCCACTGTATATCAAGATATATCTAACCATAAATCGGGTAAATAAACTATTAAGCGACAGTGTCAGGCTAAATCTATTAGGTATATAAACACCTTACTACTTTCTGTGACTGTTCTTATCCAATGAGACACGAATCGTGTTCCGCAGGGGTGGATGCAGCCAGGTGCGGCGCTGCAGCCATTTGCAACACGCTATTGACGACCGCTCGAGCGAGATAACCCAATGTGACGGGAGCCGCAGCACCCGCTAACGAACATTCTGATACCGGCTGTCCGCTATCCTGAAAAATTACAATTAATATATCAGTCAAAATCAAAATGGTCGATTTAAGTCCTAGTCACTGGAAGACGAAAACGTGGACCAAATACTAGTCAATTATTTAAAACTTCGTCGCTCCTTGTATGATTTTCTCATCCCTGAAATACCTCGTCCTACATCCTCAAAACGTATTCTCTCTTAAATTTTGCCCCGTAGTTAATTTAAATTTTTGTAATTTTTAAATATTAATAATATTAAACAGTAAATTAATTAATATGAATACATTCTCTCTTTTTAAATCTTTTCTATTTATAATTCATAATCTATGATATTTGTTCATACTTATATTGTATAATCTGTTCTCAATATGTTCGTATTTGGTTAAAATATTGGTTCATAGTTATAACTAAGTTGTGTCCCTCTTAGAATTTTGTTTTATATTCTTGTTTGATTATCTGTCGTTATTTATGTAAATATCATCACACTGGCACTGGCAGAATTGTGACTACTAGTCACAGAGGCCACAAAATAGGAAGAAGTCATACTGTCGGAAAATCAATCGAAATGATCAAGGACAAACGTCGTGATATTGCCTACTTTTATTAATTGAAATAATGAACCATAAACATTTATGAAATTAAAACAAATTACTTGGAGGTAACGTTGAAGTTATTTTTTAAATTGTATATAGGACAACGGAGCTGGCGGTTTCTTTAGTAAGATATCATAGCCGCGACAATACGCGATTTTGCCTATTTTTATTTTAATTTTGTTGTGTTGCCTGCTTTTTACGCCGCTTAAGCGTTAAAATTTCAAAGGCCACCGATATCCTCATTCAGCGAATCACCGTACAAGTACTGTTTCAAGCTAATATTCTGTGAGCCCGTGGTATCAGTTCGGACGAGCCGGGTCAATAAATGCGTCAGCATATGCTTCAAGTCATGCATGACTTTCCCACATGTAGGATCTTAAATTACTTACCTTAGCGTAAGTAGAATGTGCGTCATCCAGCAATTTATCCAGATCCAATGGCTGTTGTAGATATAGTTCTGGATTTCTCCGTAGTATGGTGGCAAGAACGCATAGTAATTCTACACACAATTGGCGTCTAGCTGCTGACGGTATTCGAACTAGAGCCTCTTCTACGAGTAACGCGAATGATAGCTCGGAACGTGACATGTTCACTAACGTTGGTTGGGCTGGTATTGAATGACCCTGGAACAAACGGAAATTACTCGTTCACAAACTTTTATTATTAAATAAACTATTTATTTTTAAATTAAATACATATATATTTATTGTATATGTATTTTTAAACCGGGATAAAAGCTTTATGATGTTTACTTGTACAAGAATTCCCTGCGGTGTCCTTAACAGAATGTCCCAAACTTGCACATAAAAGTGTTTCGGCACGCGACAAAGGCAGCCTTCTAACTGCCGCCGCTGTAATTGGGTCAATCTGAAAAAAATTAACATAAATTAATTCGTTATAAGAGATATCAAATAGAAGTTGTATTATACAACAGAACATATTTAAAAATCTGATCATGTAGGATAGATGCCTTCACAGCTTAACACGTTCTTTTGGGGTAAGCCTTAGACGTAAAGGTAAATTTTCCTCACCCCTTTTCATCGGCCCAGTCGGATACGGTAACTACTCTTTGAAGTAAAGTCCTTAACTTGAATGGAGATAGGCTTTCCAGCGTTGCGTCTGCTTTTTTCTCATTCGGAAACAACTCCAAGTAAATCCTAATAGCTTCCAAAACCCAACCAACACGAATCTTCAAAATACCACGGAACATGTCTGGATTTGTGCCAATCAGACGACCGCAGTAAAGTACTACTTCCTGAGAAGTAAATGAAAACATTTAGTATTTGTTGATATATAACAAAGCGATATTAGTAATACAATAAGCCATTGCCTTATTTTTCATCAGTGCAAGGTAATCTTTGCGTCAAATAGAACCGATTTCCCATACACAAATAGAGAAGTTTGATAGCATTAAAGAAGTATGCTTATTCAACATACTTATATAAGTTGGCGGGAATTGAGATCGTATATCAAACAAATAGCTATAATTTAGTCAAGCTAAATTGCTACCTGTTGTAGGACAGCGCCAATAACATCATACGGCTGAATCGTGGAGTACATAACGGATTGAATTTCCCCCGGAGTCATTGGTTTGTCAAACACCGTCTCCTTTTGCCCGATCACACCAACGGTTAACTGTAAGGATATTATTCGTGTTTTACTATAAAATATTCACAATACAATGATATAACACACCAATTTAACAGAAACTTATGTATTACAATGCTTATACAAATAAATACCTGTTTCCCATTAACAAGTACAGTGGTGATAAATGGACTGATAGAATCCACAGTGTGATTGAGCAACGAGGAACAGTATCTCACGGCCCGCCAATGGCGGAGTACACCTGCACTGTGGTACAGGCTTTTTAGAGATTCTAAAGCGCTGGTACCGTTAATCTGAAAAAAAACCACAAATTGCATTGATCCGTGGGGGAGCCATGCTAAAGCATAAGCTGACGCACAAATTGGGCCGCCCTGTTTGAGTGATACCACGGGCTCACAGAATACTTGCGTAATGCGGTACATGAACTGTATTACGTTGAATGAGTGAGGATATCGGCGCCCCTTGAAATTATGTCGCTTAAGCATCGTAAAAAGCTGGCAGCACAACCAAAAAGCGGATTGTGGCGCGATTGTCCATGGGCGGCAGTGTCCTATTGCCTTTTAGCATTGCCACTTGATCCGTTGTTCGCTATACCATAAAAAAACCACATTATAAATGAAATGATACTTTTAAATAAATAAATTTTAATTTATTCAAATTCAGTTCAGGTTCTCTGTGACACGGTGGGACAAACCATGTAAAGAAATTATATAAATATTTCTTTAATTGAGTATCTAATCTCAACTTATGAATAATCGGATCCGTAGTATCCTGGCAGATTAAAAAAATAAACTTATTCCGTCGTTTCTTGTTAGCAAAGAAACAAATAGAGTTTGTTTCAACATAAAATAATATTAGTGTCTTATATGTATATTAGAAAATATCTCATCAAGAGGGTCTTTTACACTTACTTCATACATAGGTCCTTCTCTGTCCATCAAAATGCCCCAAAGCTGACTTTGGGCGAATATGTTCTCAGTTGAGCGCAAAGCTTCAACTACATCGGACGTTGATCTGTGCTTGAAGGACTGATAGTCGAGGTTTTGTTCGCGATACGTAAGCGTTCGCGGCACATCGGTCAAAGATTGATAGCCTATATAATCGTGCTGTAGCTGCTTGAATTGAGTGAACATCTCTGAAGGGAACTCGCCTTGGCTCATGAAGTCGAGGTGTTCTGAAAGACAGTTGTGGCTTAACAACATTTAATCAGAACGGTAGTAATTAAGAACTTAAAGATTGCAGAAGGCTGTGTAATACCTTGCCAGCCTCTATCAGATGTGTTATCTTACAAGTAAACCATTATGTGACTTTTATTTTGTTAATATTGTGTATTATTATATTATTACCATTTATTGATTATGTTTTGTAAGATGTGAATATTGATATATTTTCGCAATCTCTGTAAATGTTTCTTTTGGTGTACAATAAAGGATCTGATCTTATTTTATCTTAAATAGGAAAAAAGGTCTCTTACCTATACAAGAGCTGGATATGAGATTCTGCAGTCTACCCAGTCGAACTTTGACTCCATCGCAGTGACCCTTCTTAAGCATCGCGAACAGGTCCAACATCTGTTTGAAGTGGGGATCTCGCATGTGCTCTTCCCGAACCAACAGACAGACAGTAGGTCTGCCTGAGAGACGCCAGTATCTGTTAGTAAGTCATAGTGTACAGTGTAGCGTCCTTTATCCGAATACTGGAAGAAACCGGCTCCGCACAAGCAATATCAAATATCTATCCTTTAAAAGGTACGTGATTTTTTCAATGTTTAGATACCAGCCTACATACAATTACATGTGTTACTACAAAATTGGCCACAATAAAAAATTAAAGGGACCGAAGACACTCAGACTAATTTATTATCTTTCTTCCGATACTAGCCTAACCTTCGCCGTAATTAGTATTAAAATACATCCGCCATGCATTTGTGTATGGTAGCAGTCTAATACACAGAAATTTAAAACTTAAATCATTTAAATATTTACTAATAGAACGCACCCGAGGCTCTGCAAGGCCTAGGGTGTCCATGGGCGGTGGACCATTTGCCCTAGATAAGTCTCCACCTCGTTTGCCACCGTTCTTTTAAAAAAACATTGCTGTTTTGGTGTTACTACTCATAAATTTTAATAAATATTTTACTTATAATAATGATGTAAGTATAAGAAATACCTACTTTCCCACGAACTGTAATTCAGTCTTGATATCGTCGATCAGTAGAGCCATGTCTCGATACAAGTAGAACTCTGACACTTCAAAAATCAGAGGATAGCACAACACCGTCATACCGCATACCCGGTAAATCTACAATACGTATGAAAAAATTTATTAGCCAAGCGTAGGACCATCTTCCTATTTTTATTCTATTTTTTATTATATTAATTAAATTCTAGTGATTAATTTTTTAATCTAATTATTTTAATAATAGAGATTATTTGAGAGAAATATAGCCTATTTGCAATGCAAGGGCTAGGGGTGTCCATGGACGGAGGACCGCTTGTCCTAGATGAGCCTCCTGCTCATTTGCCAACTTTTGTATTTAAAAAAGTGTTGTAGATCTTGATAATGCCTAAAAAGACTCCACGAAATCATATGTCTGACCTTCATATGTAGATGGCACATCAACATTTGCTGAGTCATCTATTCAAATAAAATTTGTTAAACTAAAGATAGTTTTATCCCAGTAGTTAGTTGTATCCAAGAGGATACAAACATTTTTTTTAAACGCAAAAGAAACAGTGACAGAGTATTTGATATACTTTGCGATTTTTTTATAAGTAATGAAGTGTAAATATAATCCACATACTTTACTAGTTCCTAGAGAGCCTACAGGTCGAATGGGTCGTCCCGTTAGCTTCAACTTGGGACATACACCCAATTCCCGATACACGTGAACTAGCTGAGTAGAACTGCACACCTGCAATTTAAGTCAATATTTTAATTCTTCAAGGAGTTTATACAAACCTTTTTCTATATCCTTACAGATTTTCTTTAATCTTACATTAAGACACATTATTGTCTCGAGAAAATTTAAATTCAGAAATAATTGTAAGCTTACTTCTAATAATAATAAATTAAAAAAAATACACTTTATTACAATATTTCTGATTAAATACATGTGTAGAGTTAATTTCTTAAAAATAAGTCTGTTCCGAGAGCTTAAAAGTTGTATCTCTACCTGTACTGGTTCAACTTCGTGCGGTGTCTGGGTTTGTATACCGTAAGTACCCAGCATGGCTTGAAGCCGCATGGATTCCGCTATTAGTACAACTTGAACCACAAGATCGGTGGCGATACCCTAAAAGCAGATAAATAAAATATATAAATAAGTTAAATGAACCCCAATTTAACTAACTGTATAGGTTCTATAAGCCTGTTGTGTATGTTCTATAGGGTCTTAAGGTTTACGATTATTATTATTATTTATTTTTTTATGGTATAGCGCACAACGGAGCATGTGGGTCTCTTATAAGGTAAGAGATCACCGCCGCTCATGGACAAGCGCCACAGTCCGCGCATTGGTTGTGTTCACTTTCACTCAGCAAAACATAGTACCGTTTCAACTACAAATTCCATTTCACGCTGAGTATTCTGTGATACATAACGTGATATGAACATGATACTTAACATCTATATACATAAAACTGAATAAATTTACACATCTACAATACAGTTTAATAATACTCTATAGAATCAATTGTTCTATTGGCTTAATTTCTGATAAATTAAATGGGCCACAACAATTGACGTTCAGTTAATACCAAGCCAGCAAATAGAATGTATTTTAGATCGTAAACTATTTTAGATTTTAGAGATTTATCAGGATTTATGAGTTTTAAAGTACAATATATGTATAGCGATAGTGATAATTTAATCAATGGATCTTTTTAGGACTACGCGGATATTTTTTTTATAAAAACAGTGGCTCATGTAGGGTAAGCGATCCTCTACCAATGGACATCCCCAGTCCTTGTACGGTCACGGATTTCCGGCATTTTAGAGATAGCTGCACGCTTACAGTATATGTGGGATTGACAGCTACTACGTGTAAGTGCTAAGAAGTAAAAATATTGGCTTTGAAAAATTCACAACACTTCTTCTTCACCCACATGATACTCAGCATTTATATGATTTTCACTTCGTGCAATCTGTTTGTGTTCAAAGTTTTGGCAATATCGTGAAATCTTTGAAATAACGCATGCAACGTGACATTACAAACCCAACGTGAAATTATCAATTATAGTTATTACTTACAAACGCCGGCTTAGCCTTGGTGGAGCATGAAAAGAATAAACACTTTTACGCGTTGATGCACAGTTAATACTCGAGACTAAAGTTAATCTTTAAAATTTTAATGAAAAATCTTTATGAAAATTTATTGGAGGATAGAGCTTTCGATGCGAGACAATATATAAATAGCATTCAAATGTTAAGATCTCAGGTATTTAAATAAAAATTTAACATAGACTAAAATATGCAAAATAGGAAAAAATGTTAGCATTTTATCGTTAAAATTAGTTTAAGTCCTTAATCCTTACTTGAAAAGCAGAATATCGTCCTGCTCGCCGCGGCCGATTGTATGAAGGCAGGTACCGTCTAATGGGGTCCAGTTCATTCACATGCAACAGCCCGCCAGTGAGCAGCTGAGCCAGCACGAACAACGACTGCGCCCATAGGAATAAACCACCTGTATCTATATCAAAGATTCCATCTTACTACATATTCAAATATACTGACATATAAAATTAAAATGCTGCTACTATATAATGTTATAATATTAGAGAATATAAGAATCAAGCCGTAAATAGCGCAGTCATAGAATTATCTTTGAATAAAAATATTAGCCATATAGACACTAATGAACAATTAAAATAATTTTAAAACACCAAGTTTATAAACAATTAGATTTAAAAAATCATAGTAGATATTAAATGAGCCATTTCTAACGAATTACAGATGTGCATACTATATACCTATAAGAAACTATTGCATCATAAAGTCGGTTAAAGCACATATTATAATGAAGAGAAGATTGTATAGAAAATTAGAATTAGTTTGGTTAAAAATATTGAAAAAACAAATCTCAATATTAATTGGCAAATATTAGATAGAACAGTGCTCTAAAGAAAAGCACAAAAAGATATTTCGTGTTTTTACCTTTATTATCATTATCTCCTGGCTGGTCTGAAATTATTTTTCAAAATATTTTATGTCATTTACTCAGATATAGTATAAAATATATAAATAGGACGTGATTAATTCAAAGCTATTTTGCTGCGTGTTATATAATATAATATATGTATGCTCGTAATATCCTACGAAATTCATTTTCTTAAAAAAGCTAACCTCAAAACATGAACACTTGCAATAGCACGCATAACAAATTAAACTTTTTTTTATGGTATAGCGGACAACGGAGCAGGTGGGTCTAGTATACGGTATGAAAACACCGCCGCCCATGGCCAACCGCGCCAATGTCCGCACATTGGTCGTGCTGCCAGCTTTTTTACATCACTTAAGCGGCATTTTTCAGCTGAGCGTGTTCTCAGCGAGAAACAGTAGATGTTTCGTTTCAAGTAAAACTACCATTTCACGCATAATATTATGTGTTCCCGTGGTACAACTCTTCGGACGAGCTAACCCAATTAGTGCCTCAGCATATGCTTCAGCGTGGATCTCCCACGCGTAAAACTTGATTAAATGGCTTATCTAGATTCGGAATTAATTTAGATTCATCATCATCATTTCAGACGTAAGACGTCCAATGCTGGACATAGGCCTCCCCTTTGGACTTCCATGAATACCTGTCGGAGGCGACCTGCATCCAGCGTCTTCCGGATTATTTTTAGATTATTTTTCTTGAATATAAATACAATTATTTATTTTTAATTATGTTATCTATTTGATACTTACTCGCAGGCAACCTTCTTACGGAGTATGTTTCATTGCGTTCACTTTCAATACCTTCGCGTGGTACATAATAGTATGACGGTATGACCGGGTCTGAAAATAATTACATAAATTTGCATAAACATTTTTATTAATAAGTATTTAAAGTTATATTACGGAAGCGTATTGCAATGAAGTTTAGTTAGCCTATACATCGGTCGTTGCTTCAGAGACCTCGATTTTCGTATGTACTTAATAATTAACATAAACTATCACATTGAGGTATTAATTAATAAACGATTCGTTATCAAAATAATAACAGACCTCCAAATTCATCCATATAAATCCTCGACTTCAACAATTTCTGATACTCTTCAACTTGCTCCGGTAGCGTCCTGAAGACACCATCGATGATCATCATCACGTAGAATAGTGGCCATTCAGATTCAATACCATCAAACTCTTTCAATTCCCCTTCGTTGTAATAACGCCGATTCGGATCCTCCAATACACATTTATAACCATCCCGACTGAACCTTTTGAAACCATATTTTCCTTTCAAACGGTTTAATAGATTTGTTTTCGTTAATTGAACTAAGATGTCTTCGTGTGTTGCGAACGCGGGAAACGAAATCGTTGGTAGGAGGGCGGCGTCGACACCCTGCGTATATGGGAAAAAATAAAACTAAAACAAAACTATCGTAATAATAACTACTTAAGGTTAATAAATACTAGCGAATGAAACGAATTTTGGTACAAGTAATAATTATTATTAATTTTGCTATGAGTATTAAATTAATTTTTTTGTTTAAATATCTCATATTAATTTATTTTCTGTTTGGAACTAGGAAGCTGTGTTAAACAGACACCAAATAGATTATTTTTCGATTGATAATTACTACACTACAGTAAGAATTCGTTTCGTACTTTTAGCTGACCTTAGAGCTGGATTCTCGTGGAAGCATAGTTTCAAAAATGCTCCGATTTCTATTATGTGCATCAATATCTACGTACACAACACTCCATGATGCACCCTTGTCACCAAATAAATTACATCCATTGATAGCTTCTAAGGCAGCTTTGGCCATACCTATAAATAAATTTTTCTAAGAGTGAATACTCTACTAAATACTTAAATATCTACGAAAGAATATGCAATGAAGTTATATACACAAAATATATTATTATTTTCAAATATAATGTAAGCCAGCTATTCGCAAAAAAATTTATGTGCAAGGCACATATAGGAAAAGCTAAATTTTTATAGGTAAACCTCAAAAAAGTCATTTTGTAATTATTAATCAACAATTATTTATTAAGTACCAAAATAGTGGAACAAAAACCAATCGCGCGTGCACTCGCGTGAAGATAAATGTGTAGTCAAGTATTTTTTATTACCCTTATTACTTAACATAGGTTTATAAGACAACTTTATTTTCCGAGGGGCACTTTTTTACGACCAAGATACACCAGTGTGCCGTAATTTAATATGAAATGGTATATTACCAATGGACGATGCATGTATTTCTGGCTTGCCATCATTGTACTTGGAGCCTCTTTCCCACATACCATAATCAGGAGTTCTGTATGCTCTTTCCACATAATAGACCAGATTCTGTACAAATGCTACTTCATCCTACAAAGTTAATTAAAATAAATTTTCTCAGTATTTATATCCAATTATAGTTTTCTTAATGAATAAAAAAGATAAGTGTTACTGTTGTCTGTTATTCTTACTTGTGTATAAATAATTTGAAGTCCTGATGTTATCATTTGAACGAGAAAAAGCAAATATAAGGACACTACATCAATCTGGAGATGGTGGTATTTGTCATCATCAAGTACTGGTTCTCCAGTAGTAAGATGAAACTTCACATGCAATGCATGTGCAGCACTTTGCCTAGTTTTAAAGGCTTCAACTCTTGCTGCCTGTTTGATCCAGCATTCTAATATACCTCTCATACATTTTACTGTGCTCTGTCCTAATTCATGAGATTTACCACGGTCATCATCTATTCTCCTAAAAGTAAAAATGCATGTCAGACAAGCAACAATGACACAAAATACAATTTTTTCATTAATATGTAGCTAATATTTGAAGTATGTAATAAAAAATATTGATGAAGTCTAAAATCTTAACATTCGTAAAGATTCTTCATAAAATATTTATACAGGTATAAATATTTTGCTTTATATTTTTGCAATTTTATTAAATTAATATGCTTATTTTATACCTGTAAGCTTGATATAATCCCCATACTGCTGATGCACAATATATACTGTCCCTTACACTTGCTATATGAAGATCAGAGGAAAGCACTGGGAATAAACCAGTGATAGGGCTTTGAAATCGCAAAACCTGTCTTTTAACTGAAATAATTAATATAATTTCAGTAAAAAAAGTTTAAAATTATCTATATACATTATAATTAAACTTTGATACTTACCAATGGCATAATATATATCCAATTGTCTAACAGTATCTTCATAATTAGAAATTTTTAAAAATTGGTGCGCATTTATGTCATCAATGCTGCCCTGTCGAATCATTAGATCTGGATGATCCTAAAAGAAATAAAAAACATTCATAAAAAATTTGTTATATTTTTTATAAAACAAATTTAAATTTAATTTATTAGTAAGCAACAGATTTATTAAATTATTACCCTTGAATATATATTTACTAAAAAGAATAAATTATATTATTCTAAATACAGACGTAAATAAAACTTTTGACAGTTCTCAATTTCTCAAGGTCGAAAAGTCATCCATACGAGAACAATGTCTGACATGTATATGTCAAAATTAGAATGATAATTTGAACAAATATATAATGGAACGCTTCGTCGAAGGCACTTTAGACTTATAAACATACTACATAGATACATTCACAGATTAGTAAATAATACGCTTACTATTTACTAATCTGTGCATTTATCTTTTATGCCTAGTACACACTAGCCTAGTATTTTAGTCGAGTAGAAAGTAATTTAGTAACTAAATTATTTGCTACTTCCCAAAAATCGCACTACAGCTGTACCTATGCAGTACACAAGTCAATGTTGTTTTGTAAGATGAACACATTGCAACCGAACAAAATGAATAAGGTGATAAAGCTTATGGTAAACGCTATTTAGAAGACATGGAAGAAGAACTTTCTGTGATGAAAAAAAGTATGGGTACCAAAATGTATTAATAGAAAAGATGTAATGGGAGTTAAAATTGTCTTCTCGGAGAATTATCATAAGAAGATTCCAAAGAATACTTCAATACTCTGAAAATGTACGTTGTGTTGTAATGTTGTTTCTTCGCTCCAGCGAAACCACATTTTTATTGGAATTAATTAACTCGGCTAAAAAAAGTTCAGATTTGTGAGACAGTGGGCAGTGATGCGTAGTGGGAAGCGCTACTCCCCCGATAAAATAAAATAAAACGGATTTGCTTGACTACTCAGGCCGACGTTCCCGCGACGGCCCAAGCCGAGGTTCATGTCTTGCAGGAGACGCCCTTGCGCTAGTCGCAGCACAAAATAAACTCTTGGCGAGCCCCAAAGTCCGTGAGAAGTGGTAAAGGCCTTATGCCAACAGCGTAAGTCATTTTTAAACAATCGGCTCGTCTAAATTGCTTGCTAAATTACTCGACTGAATTTTGTATATTTAGACAATTAGATAGCTTACTTATTAAATTACTCGCCATTCAACTAAAATCCTAGCCTAGTGCCAATTTGATTTTAACACCTATGATAACGTTTTGATAACGCGCTTTGATAACTACATAAGTTTGATACAGGCAGAAGCCACGGCCAAACTTTCGATTCCAGCCGACATTTCGGTTACATCTCTTTTCAAATGTGCATGCAACATATATATTATAGGTATATTAACATTAAACGGTTATTAAATATTTTCTTTATTTCTATGAATCAACTGAACCGTGTCGGTCGCGGCAAGGCTCATTCAAAACCGAACAAGCGCTTGTCATCTAAAGGAACTCTAAACATCCTTTGACAGTGACAAAATTTTGGATCTCTGACTTTCGTTTCGTGGAATTCTAACATTTGTGATGGTCTATTTATTTACGTATTGAAAGATTTTCTTTTCTAAAAAATTTAAATACTAATAAAGTTGATAAAATCTATTGACAGGTACCGATGTAGATGTTTATAATAATTAATCAGCAACAAGGTAGGACAATATCAAATCACAATCCTATTGTTTAGATTTATAATGTCTAGATAATTTGTTTACTATCATTAGGAATATAATGAATCATAAGATGCAACAAGAGCCCGCAACTTCCAGCAACAGAGAGTCACAGGTTGAATAGATCTTTACATTGTTCATATTCATTTAACACAAATTAACATACATTATTGATTGACATCTAAACACCTATTAAATTTCCATTTTGTGGTATGTGTTTGTGATATGTATTGTGGTTTAGATTATATATTTGAAGTTACTTTAAGTCAAGTGAAGTTTTAAGGACTGTTTTACAAGTATGACTAAAACTATTTAATATTCCAAATTGATATTCCAAAAGCTAAAATATTAGATGAAATTATTAATCCTATAATAAGTTATTTTAATGGCAATAAACAATTTTTAAAATATTAAAGTTGAAAGATTATAATGTTAAAATCAATTAAATGTTTCTAACCAATGCATACTAATTGTTGCTGTTTGTGGAGTCATGTATAACACAGGGTTGAAAAGAAGCATGAGGTGTATTGCTTTGTGATTTTGACATATGTACCTATTATTCATAAAACATATACCTATTTTTCTTCTATATTATTCATTGTAAAAGATCTTGGAATGTCATCACTAGCTTAAATTTTCAATTATAAATACACATCAAGTATTTAAGATTAAACTGAGAGCTCACTACAGATGTTAAAACTCGAAAATAGATCTCAGCTTATTATATGAAGTGCTTACCCATTTTCTTTTCATTTCTATAGCTAGATCTGTTCAGTTTAATTGGTGGTAGTTGGCCTCCAGCACCAAAAGAACCTGAGAGACAATATGGTACTGTACCAAGAACTCCCAGGAAAAGAACTCAACATGCTCATGAAAGAGTGAAATCAGTCAATCTGCTGAACCATATTGTTCCAGATAGAAGAAAAAAACCAGTTGCAATTTCTAACCCTAACAGTAATTTTTACACCAACATGGTACATGAAGCAAAGAAGATTGAAACTGGTGTTTTAGTGGGTGTGTACTTTCATATTTAATCATGCTAAATGTACATATAGAATGCAATTCTATAAAATTTTAATCATCATAGTTTTTATGTAGCCTTATGACTAACGTTTATGCAACCTATTTTTTTACACAATTGCACATAAAACACTACTTAGTAACACGCTCACACCCTTTTAAAATTGAAATCTCACCATGTTTAAATCACATGTTGTGCTTTCCGAGATTCTTATTCGTACGTAAACATAATTACTACGGAATAAAACAGCTTAGAGAATGGACTTGTGGATCATCCCATTTTAGCTTTACTATTTCTAATTATAGTACAGGCGGGGAAGACGTCGAGCGTCAGTTGTGAGCGTTATGTCGCACATGTACTACCTTAGAGAACTATCGAGAGACGAGATACCGCTATGCGTGCTACAATACGAAACCAGTGTGTATTTTTTGAAAAAATAACACCGCAATACTTATTAGTTATGGAGGCTAGTTTTAGGATCGGAAATTTATTTACTCGTCGTGCAGTTCAGCCATATTTAATCTTACAGATTGTAGCGGAACTAACATACTTAGATATCAGGTCGAGTAGCAATATCATGTGGTAAACGGTGTACACTACATAAGAATGCAATAGAACCGTATAAGTGCAGTGCTCAATTTTAATTTATCTTATAAACATCGAATCCGATAAATTTCTCTTACGACGAACCGGCAAATTAAGTTTCCTTTTTTAAGTTTTCATAAAGAGTTAATTTAATCATCTACCTTTATGTATTTCAGATGTATGCAGTAATGAAATTCCGGAAGAATTATATGACACACCTTCTCTTGGTTCACAAAGGGCAATCCCTCCAAGACTGGAAAGACGCTCACCCCCACATTTGCAAGAAGACATTGGTGTTGGTTCATTGGTAGAGGTTGCAACGGACGTTAATCAACATTACTATGGTGTTGTTCGATGGATCGGAATCATTGATGGTGTGTTCTATAGGCTAACTGGTGACCATATTTCTTTCCGTAATATTTCAGACAAAGAAGAAGAAAAAAACCTAGACATTTTTAAAAAACACCTCATACGTGTTTTAATCTTGGGGTAAACATGTTTTTCTCGAAACACAAAAAGCGGGATACTTTCCCATGTGTATGATTGCAGATTTCGTTAGTTTTTGTTTATTTGTTTAAAAAAAAATGCAATAGAATGCCTTACATTCAGCTGAAGTGGGCGGAAAAGAACGGTTTTAGTGCGGACTTAAAATGACCGGTGTATCTACATTCTGCTCAATCTGCATTAGAAAATATAATCTTAAGTAGGTTGGTAGGTACTTAGAAAGTTCTATTACGATGGATAGAAATCATCCACCATCTTATACGACGTCTTTTCTTTTTTCACATAATTATGTATCATAAAAAGACACAGCAAGTACGCTGCGTGTTTTAGACATCTGCCATTGCGGGAACTGGAAAGCGAAGTGAGAGGAAGGGCAGTATGTAAACACACATATCCGTCGATCCTGTTGCAGCAATATTTAGGGAACTATTGCCAGCATCGCGACGATCAGCGATACTGAATGTTAATGAAAATAATACATACATTATACTATTATTTCATATATTACACTGGTACATTATTAGATAATATGATTTTATAAACATGACTTATAATATTTATTAGGTGAAAATCTTTCTAAAACTATTAATTTGAGAATATCATTACACATTAAATATTTCCTTAAAAACCACTATATTGTTCACCTCATTATCACTACTCAGTATGAAATGCAGTTTTTATATTCATATTTCGTTATTTGCAGAAACAGCAACAGCTGGCGTGGAGCTGGAACAGAACGTATGCGGCCTCGGCGATGGCACTCGGAACGGGCAGCGCTTGTTCCCGTGTGCGCCGGGGCGCGCCTTGTTCGTTCCGCTCGCGTTGTGTCGCCGCGATGCACGCTTCAGGGACACGCCGCCGCCGGAGCGACTGTCCCACAATGAAGGCCACTTCGATCAGGTTACCTTACGTTGTAGTGTTTTTTGATTTACGAGTTATTGTATACCTAGTTATTGTATATTGTTATTGTATACCTAGTTTAGTCCTTGAACTAAAGGATAATCTGGTAGCGGAAGAGAAGCCAATTTATATCAGTTCTGGAAATAGTAAAACAAAAAATTCTTTGTCGCTTAGTTGAGCGATTTCAAAAAGTTAAACAACGACACCGTTGATTGCATTTTTAAGTACCGTGATCACAATTTTCCAGTGTATTTGATAATAATGTAATGTCAAATAGCAGTGCTATTTATCGCAATAACAAATCAACGTAATACACATTCTTTATTTAGTATAATAAAGTTTGTTTCATTGAGTTTGAGTTTTATGGTTTACAAAAATTTTCTCTGTTAACTTTTATTCTTCATTTTTTTTAAAAGTACTAGACTACCCATGGCAAGTTATATCAAATGATGTCATATTTAATCAAGATTACAAAATGGTACAACGCAACGCTTTCTTTGCGGTTAAAAATGTGATTTCGTATTTTCTGAATAGCTGTGGCTTTTCAAAAATTAATACCCAATACATAATACCATCAGCTAAGTCCACATATAATATTAATAACAATAAATTGTGTTAATATTAAATAAAAGTCATTTGCGTAAGTTCATTGCGTCATTGAAAAAATGCCACGGTTCAGTTTGTTGTTCATTCTTATACATTAGCGCTTTGTAAACGGCGTAAACTAGTTTTCTTGACGTGGACGACTGTTGTGAATTAAAAACGACCATTATCAAGTGATTGACAGTGATATTGGGAAAACTTATGATAAGTAAATAAATAATTTCAAATTTTTTTTTTACTATTATATTCCTCTTTCCAGCCTGAATGTCCAATTGTTCCTGGTGTAGTGCCGCCCTTAAATTCGTTAGGAGACTTAGCCGGCAAGAATAGAGGCATCCAAGGACACCACAACTCTTGTTATCTTGATGCAACGTTGTTTGCAATGTTCACTTTCACTAGCGTTTTCGATGCACTATTATATCGACCGCCGGAACTTGAAGTAAGTATTTTGAAAAACGCGAAAGCACTCTCGAAACGTAAACGAATTAAATAATTGAATCGAATGAAATTCCAGATCATATACTGTAAAGAAAAAATTAAAATTAAAATTGTTTTTCTAAGATTAATATTTATATCGTAGGATTCCCCCCACTACAATGAAGTTCAGCGGGTACTACGTGAAGAAATAGTAAATCCGTTAAGACGCCATGGTTACGTACGCGCTGATCGCGTTATGAAGTTACGTACGCTACTCGAACGACTATCAGACGTCCCAGGACTTACCTCGGAGGAGAAGGTATCTACATAATTAAAAAAAATATGGTAAATCGGACTACGGAGCAAATGGAAGCTCCTATGTGGTAAGAGTAATACCTCCGCCCATAGACAACCGCGCCACATTCCGCGCATTGGTTCCGTTCTTTTAAGGGCCTCCGATATTCTCATTCACTCAGCGAAACACCGTAGAAGCACTGTTTCAAGTAAAACTACCATTAAACGCTGATTATTCTGTGAATCAATAAAAATATCTGATATTTCAGAGTGAACTTTGAGAATTATCCTGTCTTGTTTTTAAATAAATTCCTAGTTGAAGATTGATAACACTTCATGTAAGAAAATATCGTACATAATTTTGGCACTAGTTTACATATTTCTTAAATCGCATATTCTAAGATTATTTAAAACACATACGAACAGAAATGAATGAGACTTAAAAAAGAAGCAGCGGCGGCGGACCTTTTTTTGAATGACTTTCTCGCTGTGTATACCATACGGCCATTGCAGCTTAACGCGGACTAAATAGCGAGCGGGATAGCTCGCCGAGAGTGGGTTTTATCACGAGTAGCACAAGGGCTTCTCCTGCGCGACCCGAACCGAGGCTTGGTCGTCGTGGGGAATTTAGTCGCATGGGCGGCTGAATGGTAACTCACTGAGGTTTGGCTGCGGACCGCTAATCCCAGATGAGCCTCCTGCACGTTGGCTATCGTTATCATTAAAATATATATATATATATATAGTGTAATCTCCACAACTAGAACCTCGTTTAGTCGAAATACTCATTAAGTCGAAAAAATGCTTCCGTTTCCGCTGAACTTCTAAATACGCGGCATTACCAATTAATTCGATTTTGTAACTTGAACAAAATGTTATTTAACTCTATGAGACGTTGATAATGTAACTCGAAATTCAAAAATGAGATGCCGTAAGCCGTAGTGTGAAAAATATTGTCGCGTCAATTATCCGAAATCATAGCAATAAAATTCATTAGGAATGTCTTGTGTAAGTTTCGGGAATCTATTGTTTAGTTTTTTCTAGCGCATTTAAATTTATATAAATAAATGTGTATCACAAATTCGAATTATTCATTAACTTAAACTCCACAAGTCGAAAAATATTCCTATAAATCGCACTTTTATAAGACAAAATTTAGCAAATAAATCCTACGTATCTCGAAATTCTTGTTAACTTGAAAACTCACTAACTTTAATTTTTTTACCATTTTCCTTGACATTTGACAAGATCCCACTGTATTATGTAAATACCATACAATCTAACTCCTTTTCAGGATCCTGAAGAATTTCTTAACGGCCTAGTCGCACAATTATTGCGAGCCGAGCCATTTTTGAAATTATCGTCGGGACAGGAGTCATATTGTTACCAATTATTTGTCGAAAAAGACGAACGTGTCACGTTGCCGAGTGTACAACAATTGCTGGAACAGTCCTTTGCCACGTCCGGAGTTAAACTTAGTGAAGTAAGGTTTCGAATATTTACTATCATGGTCAACAAGTTATTAATTAATTAAAATGTTTTTATTCAATATAAATACAAAAGTACAGCTGGTTGAATGTCAAAATCAGTCTACCACTGGTTTCAAGCTAAGCCCACTGAGAAGAACTGGCGAAATTAACTCAGTGGTTGTAATTTTTGGCTTCCGCGAGATTCTTAAATTATAACAAAAATTAGCTCTGAGAGTGCCTGTCATGAACAACTTATTTCCAAGGTGTGACATCATTTACAAAATTGTTAACACTATAGTATGTTTTATCACACAAACGTCCCTTAACATTTTTAAATTTATGTATTGAAAGATTTTGTTCGTTTTCTAGCATTCTATTATAAAAGCGTATCGCGTTTCCTATAAAATAATTACATATTTTAACGAGTCTGATCATTAATGCAGCCTTCAAATTCAGAATCTACTGAAACTATTATTAAATTTCAATCAAATTAGGTTTTGCAGGTCGTTGACTGTTTTCAGGTGCCTGCTGCATTCATAATTCAAATGCCAAGATTCGGAAAGAATTATAAATTATATCAAAGAGTATTGCCGTCTCCCCTTTTGGATGTGACCGATTTAATCGAAGGATGTAAGGAATTTTCTTATCACGTATTATTTTTTGCAGTTCCTATTTTTACTACTAGCTTAAACTACTTCATTAGACGGCATCACAACCAATGCGCGGCTGTCCATGGGCGCCGGTGTTCTCTTACCATAATATCGTAAGAGAACACGAGAGCCACCTGCTCCGTTGTCCGCTATAACGTAAAAAAACTGCTACATAGCACTAAGCCCATTTGGCTTTTTCTTGCTGTACATTTAGCTGTTTTTTATGAATACATTTATAACATGTGTTTTTTATTCGATTTATATTTTTTATTATTTTCGATTCTACGATAAATAATACATAGTAAACCGGTTATTACTTAATTTGAATGTTTGGGACACGATTTTTAGTGCCTCGTCAGTGCGCTATTTGCGGTGACCTTGCGCGTTGGGAGTGCATTGCGTGCGTAGCAGGAGGCGCACTCGATACTGGTGCACTCTGCACGTCTTGTTTACGCCTGGCACACGCTGCCCGACCAACTCATAAGGTATAGTAACGAATATTTGCTATAATTTATATTTTCTTTAAAAAAACACCATTAAAACAAGAATTACTTTTATTATTCTTGACATATTGCTGTTAATTCATAAAATAGTCGAATTAATCCCCTGTATATTAAATCGTGTGAAAATATAAAAATATTCGATTTTATATTATTGGAAAACTTTTTAATATTTCCGCACGTATAAGTTATAACACATTTAAGTATATAAAATACTTAAATATAAAACATGCCCTATTCGCATTTCCTTGAATTAAAAGCATAATTTTCATTATTAATATCAAATCGATTGATTAGTAGTTGTATATTTTTATTAATCTATATTCATATATATCATAATTGCTTTCACGCGTGAAAAAAGAAGGTTCAAACAACACTGCCTGCGATCATTCACTTTCAATTATTTCGTTTTTTTCAGGCAATACCACTGTCAATATGTGAGGAATATGCTAATATATTAGAGTCGTGCCCAGTGCCACGAGTCTACATGGAGTTATTTGCAGTTCTTTGTATAGAAACTAGTCATTATGTTGCCTTCGTAAAGACTGGTGTTGCGCATGATGCTCCGTGGTGTTTCTTTGATTCAATGGCGGACAGGAAAGGTATTGTTTGCAATGTTTTTTACTTTAAATCCAAGTAAAATTATAAATCCTGCAACTCTTATTAGTGCGCGGTGGTTTAATTGATCAAATTTTAATTAGGTCATCAGAAGTTTGTGTTGTCAATAATTATTTAGTCCATCTGACCAAAAAACTTTTGATCTTCTAACGCATAATTTTTTTATTAGTCTCGAAGTCGGTCAGTTGAAATGTTTTACATATTGTTTGTTGTTAGGTGAAAGAAACGGTTATAATATACCGGAGATATTAGAGATAGAGGAGCTAGCAGGTTGGGTGAGCGAAGAGGGAGGTAGGGCGTTACACGCCGCAGCTCCTCACGATCGACAGTTACCTGCGCCAGCTAAGCGGCTACTCGCTGATGCCTACATGTGCTTCTATAGAAGCCCAGATGTTGCTATGTATAGATAAAAAACATTAAAGGTGAAAAATTACAATAATTGCTAAAAACTAAACGATTTCCAGCCAGAAGTTGTATATACCAGGGTTTCCTAATCTTATTTACACTATGACGCTATATAGAATAGATTTGTTGTTTTTCTTGCGACGCCCCATAATCTAAACTATCCACTGTACTGGAAATAAAAACAGTCGTAGTTAGCTTAATATGAGGTTATCAGAATATATTTTACTACAAAATATGTATGGACATAAAAGACAATTTCTTATGTTAAAATATAAGCCTTATTATGAATTTACTGTATATTCTATAGAAGTTCAATGTTTATATATATAGAAATCATATTAAATATAATATCAAAATTATAAACACTTGAATTAAATAAAATCATGAGGCTATTTTACTTTAGTTCAAGTTTTTACTTAAGATTACGTTTTCTTAACTTATTTAATAATAAAGCTTTAATTTATGTAGTTAACTTGTTACTGAAATTCACTGTATGTTATGTTAGATAAATAGCTTTGAAATTTATATATTATATAGTTTGTTAGTGTTTCCTAAAAAATATATTTATTAAAATTAAGAGTATTTATATTGAACACACTATGATTATTCTTTGTATTGCTAAACATCTTTGACATTGCTTTTACAGATTTAAGCTTAAAACTAAAGTTCCTCATGGCTTTTTGAAGTCTTCAAGTCACAATTACATTCAACTTTTGGCTGTGACACATGCACCATTTTTTCATCTATAATTATTTCTCCTTCAATTCTCTTACTCCATTCCTGTAAAAAAATTGAGGTTTTCATATTTTATGGTAGTGTTGGACTTCTATGTTAAATAATTAAATACTTTACTGTATATTAGTTTGAAGAATAAAAGTTATAACTTACAGAAAACAAAGAAACATGGTAACAAATTATATGATGTGGCAGCAAATGTTCATTTACAAATTTTCTACCATTGTTAGCAATTTTATGAGATTCATCATCATTTTCTCGAGCCCAAATAATTTGTTTTTTTAAATCTGAAAGATCTCTAGATATGGGTATATAATGGACCCAAGGTTGTAATTGGCTATAAAAATGTTCATAATATGGAGAATCCTGTTTGAAAACTAAGCTACCGCCAGCTAATAGATAAGGAAGCCTGTATGCAGCTACTGTGCCATCTATATTGATCTGATATTTATACTAAAAAAGAAAAGATAAAACTTTAAAATTGTCGACTACTGACACAAGTGTTTGTACATAAGCCTAGTTTTAAACTTTTTTTATATACATAAGATATATACTCACTTCAAAGAATTTAAAAAAAGATATATGTGGTAACTTTGGTCCATATTTAGCTTCTTTGTCACGGAAAAAGAAAAAATTAGTAAGGGAAGCATTAAATAAATCTGGGTCAGCTCTTGCTATGTCTATCATTTTAAGCCTCTCAGCACGTGAATCTCTACCTCTCCAGAACCCCAGTGAATGACGTTCAGCCCATATACGATCAACATTTCCTTGTACAGATAGAATGTCTAATGTTACTCTACAAAGCAAAAGCATATTTATATAATTAATAAGTTCATACTTATTATTAATTAAAGAAATATGAATATTATTTATTAGGATTTGGATTAGTCTAATCCAAATCCTAATAAGTAATTGGTTTGAAAACACATAGCAGGACATAAAATTTATTTACCTTCCCATGTTCTCTAAGCTTGATTCTGTGATATCATAAGTAGGCATAACAATATCATGTGAGTCATGACTTCCACACCATGAAAAAATTGGGACTATTTCACCCCCTTTTCTAACTAATGGCCAATCACCTAAATTAATAACAAGCTCCATTTCTGGTAAAACAACTTTTCTTGTAATTGCTAACAAAATATTATCAGCAAACATATTAAAACCAATGTGTTTTCCATAACATGCTCTATAAATCTCATTATTTTTAATAACATAGTGACAAAAACTGGTACTTTCGGGATTGTGATATGTTTTTATAATATTATTAATTACTTTTCTTATTTTAATTTTTTTGTAGGGATTAAGATCATGTTGTATCTGTTCATGACTTTTTGGGCAACCATTATTCTGTAACCATACTTCTAAGTCCTTTTCAGGGCATACACATTGATCTGTTACAACTTGCCCTAAAAAAAAATACATAACAAGTTAATATAATAAATTTTAAATACATATTTTATTACGTAGGTAGTAAAATTTCAAGAATACAAAAAAATAATATTATCTACCAGTAACTATACCTTTAATTATAATAGGTGAATTTGGTATGTGTTTACTCTTGTAAAATATATTAATAGTAATTTCAGAACATTCTTCATATACCTTGTATCGTACTATAAATGATCCATCTTTTCTATCTAATACATTGGACCATATTCTACAATGGGGCTTCACGGGAGATTTTCCAATAATGTCTACTGCTAAACCCTGACCAAAATCTTTATTATAACTAAAATCAAACAGTATTATGTACATATACAAGAGACATTTTCAGTGTTGTGAATAATAGTATTTTTATTAATTACAACTCACGATTCCTCATTTATATCAGTAAAGTTAACAAAAAAATATCTCGCCGGCAAAACCACTTTGTTGGGTTGAAGACCTGGTCCATAGACATGTATGATATTAGCACGGACACCGTAATATGAAATTAGGCTACTAAATAATAGAAATAATGCCCAAATATATTTTAGTATGAACATAATTACACATTAATCCCAGGTCTGTTAACATCATCTATAAATGAAATCTAACACAACTCATTTTTTAAAAATAAACAAAGCCCATAGATAAACCATTTTAATTTAGATAAAACATATTCTAAATTTTTATTAATTATCTTTTTGGGATTTATTATTTTTTATTGGAACTTATTTTTCACTGCTCATTCATAGACGAAATATAATTACTTATTAATTTAGTATAAAGTCAGTTTTGTAATTATGTATGTATTTATTCCACTTCTGATCCCTAAAGTTTACGAAACTTTGTTTCATTTTAAGTGTTTCTAATTTTTACTACAATAAGACGAATTAATGTTGAAAGCAGATCTAACAGAGGCGTGTTTAGTACTCCCCGTAAAAATAGGTAAATGATAAATAAAATTAACTTTGATAGTTTTGCTTCAGAATTGATCAGAAACAAGATAAACGAGTTTTACACTGTATAAAAAGAAATACCCACTGTAATGAAATACTATACTACAAATTCCTCGGCATACAATCAATTTCAATAGGGGAAGAAAATCATTAAAGTAACAAAAATAAATTCCATTTTCTTCCATTTGAATATAATCTAAAATCATAGTAATCTAAAAAAGAATTTTATTTTGTCATAGGACTTATTTTGAAAGGCAACATTCGAATTGTCAAGATCCAGCGCTCCCTGAACCGCCTGCCAGACTGGTTCCAGGACTGGAGACTCGCACCCAACCCATACAAGCCACAGTACATCGCCCTATAAGGGGAAAATGTATCAAAAGTTTTACTCCATTTTCCCCAGTGTTGCTTGCAGATTATAAACTGTGACCGCTAGTCATAGACGCAAAACAAATAAGTCTAAAAAATTAGTCTATGACATCTTCCACTTCTGTCAATAATAAAATTAACAAAATTGGACTTTATTTATAACTTGTGTTTTGTATTTTCACACTTTTTAATTAGAATTATTTATGAAATGTGACTTATCAAACTAATTAAAACATCTTTTAATATAAAAACAATTCTCCGCGTTTTAAGCCCTTTATAATGGCTACATCTAACCTAAACTTACTATGTAAAGCAGTAAATAACTTGAGGTTATTTATTTTCCATTAATGTTTAATTAAATTTTATATCCCTGTTATAATTTACAAATTGGATGTTTTTCTTATGCTTGCAGGATCTCATATATTGTGAAGAGAACTGGGCATTATACATCTCTTAGAATGCCTAAATATCGTCCTCCTTATTGGTTCATGCCAAAAGAAAGAGTAGTAAGTATTAAATGATGATTATGTTACAATTTCATTTAAAGATAATTTTAAACAAATTATAAATCTTTATAAAATCTATCTAAGATTCAACTCAACATAGAAGCAACTATGTAACAGTGGCATATCAAACTTTTATAAAATGACACTTATTGAGGTATAGGGTTACTGTGTAACTGTTATGAATGTAACTGGCTAATTGTGTTCTTGAAAGTTGTTTTTAAAATTCATTAAACATGTAAACAAAATTATCAGTTCCTTTATTAAACAGTTATAAATAAAAACTATATAATTACTATTTATCCAGATAAGTGAAGACATGCTGACTCAAGAAAATAGGGATTTCATTGAGGAAGTAAAACAAGATAAATATGTTGTGCAAAAATCAATGGAGTCGCCACTATCAAATGTAGAAATGCTATCTACAACAGAATGGACCCCTTTTACCAGACGTGTTGGATTAATTGCTAGGAAAATAGGGAATTATCCAGTTTGGTCAAAGGAGGGTAAAAAATTCCAAACAACTCTCTTACAGGTGTTTATTACTCATTTTTCACTTTATGAAATATATATTTAATATAAATAATTTGAAAATTAATTGTAGGTGGTAGACAATCATGTTATAAAATATATCCCACCTGAAGAGTTCAACCCTATGAAAACTAAAAAAATGAAGAAAGAGCCATGGAAAGAGAAAAGAACTTTAGGATGTTTGTTAGTTGGATCTGAAACTATTGATCCTAGTACTGTCACCAAAGATTACTGTGGCATGTTTACTAATGTTGGAATGTTACCTAAGAGGAATTTATGCCGTTTTATGGTTTCACCACATGCTCAATTACCAACAGGCACTCCTTTATATGCTACTCATTTCAGAGCTGGTGATTATGTTGATATTCGTTCAAAAACGTGTGTATTTTTATGTCTTTAATAGCTTGTTTAATAGAGTCCAACATTTAATTATAACCATTTATTGCATATGTACATATTTTATGAAGCCAGTTGGTTTACTGGTTCAATTTTGTCAAATGCTTATTAGTTGCTTAATGCATTTATTATAAGATCCTAAATAGGGACCATAAAATAATTCATTGATCTAATTTGATTTTTTAGTATTGATAGAGGATTTCAAGGTGTTATGAAGAGGTGGGGCTTTAAAGGAATGCCTGCATCTCATGGTGTAACTAAAACACATAGAAGGCCTGGAAATATTGGTGGAGGTGGTGAGAAAGCTAGAGTATGGCCTGGTACTAAAATGCCAGGTCATATGGGAAACAGGTGAGTTGAAGTTATTAACTGTTATTATTTTTTATTGGTATAAAATATTTGTAGTTACTGACTGGCTACAGAGATTGTTGTTATAAAATTGATTGCTATATTTTAAGAATGATATATTGGCACCATTAATATATACTGGTTATTTCTATTTTAGGTGGAGAACTATTCGAGGTGTAAAAATCCTTCGTATAAATACAGAGCACAATATTCTATGGATGTTAGGCGTAGCAATACCTGGTGAAACAGGTGCTATGTGTTATTTGTTTGACACTGTATTACCTTTAAAGAAACTTAAAACTCCACCACCATTCCCTACAAATCTTAATGTAGATGGAGTGCCATTAGAATATTATGATGATTCTATTCATCCATTTGAGCAACCAACAATTACATTTGAAGAGACATAAAAATTATATTTTGTGTAAATAAATATAAACTAGTTTATATTAAAAAATTACAATATTACAGCTTTCTTTTAAATTTATTATCTAAACTAAATTTAAGCTTGCTATGGGTAATGAAGCATTGACTAAATTCTAGGCAACAGATAACAATGTCCCAGTATTATATTACAACAAATATGTATATTGTATGACTGTCATCTACATTTAATAAACATTGAATTGTTATATATAGCAGGCTCCTTTATTATCATTTAGGGCATATTAAGATATCATTTAATTGTAAAACAGTAATTTATTATTACTTTTGAGGGGATCTTTTAAACTATTAAATTTATTATCACACATTCCATATATATTGAGATTAATTCATTATCTCAGGTAGCTTTGCAGTAGCAAATTGGAATTGTTTGAATTTCTGGTACTTTTGCCAACTTAATTGCAACTTTTGGGTAAATATTGTCACTTAAGTGTAACGAAACGTTTATAGCGGTTGGATGCAACAAAATGTTACGGCGCCTTACTGAGGAGAGGAAGGGACAAAAATTGCGTACCTTAATACTTGAATGCTCCCGAAGTTATAGCAAGTTATACTATCGATAAGGAAAAAAATAAAAGTTGTGCATAAAGCATAACGAGATAAAACTGCTGCACTATTGGAAATAAAACACCTAATCTAATTTCATTATATGTATAACTTGTATGAATAAAATGATGTTACAATAGTATTGAATCCAAAAAAAAAATTAAAAATACAAATAAACTTATTACTAATAAATTCTACCTAATTGATATCAGCCATGCGCATTTGCAGCCCATGTAAGAAAGCAATATCTCAACAGTTAATATCATAATTTCATGTTTTGCATGATGAAAGCATTTGTTTTTTGAAATCAATGTGAAAATAATTTATGTTTTGAATGATGTTATGTGACAATTTTGTAAATATCAATAGATATCTGTTGGGTCATAATGCAGGTCCACTCATGAATAACATAAAAAAACATTCACAAAATACAGCTACATAGATTACCTACTAATTATTTTGAAATACATTCTTAAAATTTTAGTATAGTATATCATCATAAACTTCTAATTACTGTTGGTTGGGGGGTTGGAAACTGTATCCTGGATAAGGTTGTGCACCTGCTGGGGGAGGGGCACCAGGTGCTGGAGCTCTGGCATAAGGATAGGGAGAGGGTGGATATTGGCTTGGAGGATAGCCCTGCTGATAACCATGAGGAGGGTAACCTCCTGCACCTGGTGGGTAGTTTTGTGGATTTTGTGGATAAGACGATTGTGGGATAGGAGCTGTAGAAACGGGGGGAGCAGGGCTGCCAGGCTGAGAGGAAGGATTTGAATAAGGCGGTTGAGTTGCTGGTGGATAAGGAGATTGTTGTCCAGGAGGATATTGTTGACCAGGAGGACCAGCCTGTGATGGCACCCCTGACGAAGCAGGAGCTGTTGATGGTGGGTTGTTCCCATGCTGGGAACTCGAATTAAATGTTGGTGATTGGGCAGACGGTGACCCATATCCTGAACTGGGTGGATTCTGCGAAGTATAGCCACTAGGAGGAGGCTGTGGTGATCTATTAGGCTGAGAAACAGGAGTTGAGCCATATCCTGAAGTGGGTGTTGTATTTTGGAATGACTGAGATTGATAAGGTTGTGGTTGAGAAGTAGTTGCATTATAGGAGCTCACTCCTACATTGGGATAGTTGGGACCTGATTGTGGGGGTGGATATGCTGAATTTCCAGTGTAATTTGGTTGACTAGGGCCTCTTACTGGGTAAGGAGGGCCAGCAGCAGTAGGATTACCAGGAGGAGGGACATAAGATTGCTGCCCTGAAGATGGAGGGTAACCAGGGCCTGGATGAGTTGATGGTGGATAGTTATTTGGGGCTGTAGTAATTGGTGGGCCATAAGTAGAATTGGGAGGGTATCCTTGAGGTTGCTGCCCAGGATTAGGAGGTCCATATCCTTGAGTAGGTGGGCCATATCCACCTTGGGGTGGATAAGCTCCTTGGTATTGGCTTTGATACTGATTCTGTGGATATGGCCGTTGTCCATATGATTGTGTTGGTCTGGTTGGTGTTGTTGATACTCCAGAAGGAGGACGGTATGGTTGCTGTGGGGAACCAGGACCTTCTCCTCCGCTCACTGGTGGATTGACTCCTTGAGGAATGTTTCCAGTTTGTGCAAGTTGATGTGGAGGCTGAAAATAAATCATCTTTATTTATCATATTTCATATGTATGGGATAAGTAAGGAAAGTAGAGAATTCTATTACTAATATAAGTGGAAAGTTAGAACCAAACAGTATTGTGAATTACAAACTTTCTTTGAGTTAACACTCATATAATTTTTATCAAAAAATTTAAGGCACTGAAAAATTATTATTTTCAATAAATAATTATCAGTAAACCTAGGTACATTATCTGATGCTTACGCAAAACCTTCACTGGTCAGTTTATTATTTCTTCGACAAACATGTGAGTAAAATTTAGTTGGGCTTTTAGTAGCTTGGCTGGCAAGCAGTGATGGACACACATGAATGAAAGTTTTTCAAAATTTAGAATGATCGTATCTCCTATATTATAAAATCTTAATATTTTCCTAATCCTATTACAAATCAATACTTTTCACTAAAACAGTTGTGTTGTTGCAATAAGTTAAAAGATACATACTGGCAAAATTTGTTGAATATTTTGATTAGCATCGGCGACAGAAGCTAAGTAAACTAGATTTCTGTGTAGCACTTGTTGGTATTGATGGCATTCCACCAATTGCCCTTTTGCTTGATATTCTTGAATGGTTTGGATTAAATGAGCATTTTCATCTAACATTTTCTGGATTTGTGCGGGACTCAGCGGCGGCCGATTACCACGAGGTGCAAAAGCTACCGACATTTTCTGTCTTACATAAAATATTTAACTATATTTGCAAATTATCAAATGCATCAATGCGAATCGTATAAATTTCTTAGAAGGTAAAATATCACTTAAATATGAAAGTAATATTATTAATCTTATAATTACAATTAACTATACATATCTGATTATGTATTAATCGCTGCATTAAAGTACATTAAATAACCTGCACCATTACTGAAAAAATGTCCGACGAAAGTCTTTCGTATCAGAGGAGTGAACGATATGCATCGATGTATGGTAACGATGCATCGACTCAAATCGATGTATTGTTAATTTTTAAACAACGAGTATACATAGATGTTTTTTTCGATGCATCGAAATGGCAAACATACAAACTTTTCCTTCTTTACACGGTTAATAAAAATAGTTTTTTCTTTTTAATTACATTATTCAGCACTCGCCTGGTGTTTCATCAAAAATTGGTATCATCGGTTGAAAAGCCAGCCAATATTATAGTGATCAGTGCAACCAACCCATAAAAAATATAAATGCAAATGGCCGACTGAAATCGGAATTGCTATTGACCCGTCTCTCGACTCTATCTTACTTACAGTTAGTTGCAGTTTCTGGCTTCAAAAATCATATTATTTCAATTTAAAATCATATTAATTAACTACTCAGCTTGATGCAGAATTAATTTTAAAATTTCCTATATTGTGTTAGCAAAAATGTTTATAAAGCGAAGTGTTAAACTAAACTACGCGTTAAAACAGTCTCTCTGATCAACATAGTCTATGTTGATCAGAGAAACTGTTTTCGAAAGCGGCGCAGATAATGACTCAACAAAGGAATAAATTAAGCGTTAAAGATTGAGTAAAATTTTCTATTAACAAAGTATCTTCATCATCAGCCTATTCAAGTGTGGACTTGAATACCACTGCTGGACATAGGCCTCTCCCAAAGACGTCGACCTGTTTCGATCTGGGTCCAGCGGTTGCCTGCAACCTTCGTGAGTTCGTCTTTCTAACGCGTGGCGAGACGTCCCACTCTGCGTTATCCTTTACGCGGTCGCCCCTTGAGAACCTTTCTTCTCCATCGGTTGTCGGTTCATCGAGCGATGTGGCCAGCCCATTGCCACTCCAACTTACTAATACGGTGGTAATAAAAAGTATAGAAAAAAGTTATTGGGATATATATTAAAAATAAATTTTAAGGTAATAAAGTTATTTTAATAAATGCTTGCTTTTTATTTCTAAACCACATGCATATTTAACTTATAGAAAATTATTCGATGTATAGAAACAGTCCGATGCATTCATTCGAACTTCGACTTACGATTGCATCGGACTGAATGAGACTATATCAGAGTCCGTTCACCGTTAGCGTAAACTATAGAATTGCCACAGACTAATAATGCAATCTATAGTTCACTAACTTCAAATTTTTTACTGACAAGAAGAAATCTGTGGGTATTGTCCTAAGCAAATTAGAAAATAATTTTCAATTTTGCAGTTTCATTCTTCCAAACATTTTAAATATCAAAATATTTATATAGTATTTTGACTAAAGTTAACATGGCATCAGTTTTAGTACCTGAACTTCCAGTGCCTGGATTTTCTTTTGAAAACTGCGAGCGGTAAATATCACCAAAAACTTATTTATTGGAAAAAGTAAGTTTCTAAATATTTTTTATTTGCTTTCCAGAAATGCATTTCTTGAGCAAAAAGGTTTTCCTGCTCCCAAAGCGACTAAAACCGGTACAACCATTGTTGGTATCATTTATGCAGACGGTGTCATTCTTGGAGCTGACACGCGGGCTACTGAGAATACCGTAGTTTCAGACAAGAACTGCCAAAAAATTCATTATCTTGCTGGGAATATGTATTGTTGTGGAGCTGGTACTGCTGCTGATACTGAGATGACAACGCAGACTGTAGCTTCTCAATTAGAATTGCAGCGTTTACACACTGGTCGTGTTGTCCCTGTTGAAACAGCATCCACCTTGTTAAAACGTATGTTATTCCGTTACCAAGGTCATATAGGAGCAGCACTGGTATTGGGAGGGGTTGATCGTACTGGACCTCATATATATTGTATATACCCTCATGGATCTGTCGACAAGCTGCCTTATGCTACTATGGGTAAGTTGGATATTTAAGATTGTTAATGAGTAACCATATATTTATACAAATATTTGATTATTTTGCATCAATACTATTCTAATTTATTAATAACACTTAAAGGTTCTGGGTCTCTGGCAGCTATGGCTGTTTTTGAATCACGTTGGAAACCAAACCTGTCTGAAGAAGAAGGAAAGAAGCTTGTGAGAGATGCTATAGCAGCTGGTATTTTTAATGACTTGGGCTCTGGTTCAAACGTTGATCTTTGTGTAATCCGCAGTTCAGGGCCTGCACAATATCTCAGAACATATGAGGAGGCCAATGTTAAGGTACAATTACCTTACTGTGTGTCGATACATACAATAAGATTACACTTTATAGTACGTCACTAATGTCAGATAATAAAAAAGTATTTAATTACTTTAAAGTGCTATTAATAAGACCTAAATTTAAAGTGCTAATTAATAAGATCAAATAACAATTACTTTAGAATTCCATCATTTTATTATAATTTTTATTTTAGGGTAAGAAACAAGGCTCCTACAGGTATGCTCCAGGCACCACAGCTGTGTTGAAAACAAGAGTTATACCTCTAGAGGTAGAGGCAGTGTCAGTGCAACAAGTACAACCAATGGAAGTTGAACCCTCTCCCAGTCGTCGTTAATTCAATTTAAAATAAAACATTTGTAATCAATGACTATTTTATTTAGCACCATTTTTGAAATAATCAAAAAATTGGGATAGTGGTTGAATCCCATTGTATATTAACAGTTATAAAATATGTACTACAATTTTTTTATTTCTCAATGCAGAAACACTTATAAATGAAACTATGTATTTTGAAGTAGTGAATTATACTTGATGCTTTTTTTCAATAGCTTGTCAATTAAAATGGTAAAATATTAAAACGATTAAAAAAACATATTATTTACTTATATATAGTACAATCTCAGATTCTTATATAATAGCAAAGCCTATACCATGAGTTAATAATCTCATATTTTTAAATAAGAAATATAAGTGACAAATTTTGCTTTATTAGCTTGAGTATTTTGAAAACAGTCAAATAAAATAGACAATAATATTGTAGTTCTAGTGGACGGATAAATAGCAGTCTTAAATAGTTAACTTAATTCTTTTTATGTAAGATAAAGTCCCACGTATCTTTCCATCGGAGATTCATAAGATCCATTTCGGTTAAATTTGTATTTCCATAACTAAGAACACTGAATTTCTTAAAAGTTAATATGACATATATAACAAAAACGACTACTAACAATATGAAAATGTGGGTAAATGACTTGACTTTCTCTCGGATTTGTAAGACGTAAAATACATGATCTACGACAAACGATAGAAGTAGAATTTTAAAAATATAGGCTGGTAAATAGTGATGTAAGAACAGTGTTCGGTCCATGAAGAAGAATGGTATATAGTGTAGTAAGTAGCCTAAAAAAAGAATACAACCCGCATCATAGAAATTCTTCTTGGCACGAGGTGGTAAATCGTTGATATTTCTTCTCATACGGACAGCATAAAAAGCAAGGAATCCCATGTATATAAATACCGATAGTGTTCCGGCGTACCACGTCACCAGATTGCCAATCAGATGTACTTGAGCCTGAAAATATTTATGCTGTTTAGGACATAATCACTCGTAACTAATATAAATTTATATTAAAAAATAAAATCCTGTTATCATTATATTTCCGCCCATGTTTTATTCTCTTCCATGGGTTTACCTGTCTACTAGTGTAGCGACAAACTTCTCGCCTCTTGGCTTCATTTCAACGCACAAGTCAATCCAATATATCATATTAGTTATGAATAGTTAATCACGTTTTTCCTTTTGTATGACAATATTAATAAAATATAAATAATAATATAATCTTACATTAGAATGAGGTGAAAGCCAATAAGCAATCGACCGTTGGAGCAATGGCCAATCGTGTGGCTCACTCGCAAACATGTGTCCTTGAGGAGCGTCTGTAGCATGGGACCACATTTTGTACTGGAGCTCCCAGAATTTGGACCAAAAGCTCAGTCTCGTAACCGCTGTCGGTATCATTTCAGCGTTGACTAACTCACGTTCACGTTCTTTTTTGTCATCAGCTGGAAAAAATTAATCGTAAACATTTATTATTATTGAACACAAGGTGGACAGAGGACCTTATAAAGGTCGCCGGAAGACGCTGGATGCAGGTCGCCTCCGATAGGTATTCATGGAGGTCCAAGTGGGAGGCCTATGTCCAGCAGTGGACGTCGTGATTAGCCGGAACAAACAGACAAATGCACAGACAAAAATTGTTAAAAGTTTTTTAATTAATATAATATATTCATTTATATTATGTACTATATATATATATATATATATACAGTGTAAACTCTATATAATGACACTGAAGGGACTGTGCGTTTATATCGTTATAAAGAGTTGTCGTTAAATCGAAGAAAAGGTGGATGGAAGACAAGCTAAACTAACTAAAGCCAATTGATTTCGACGCTTTAGGGACTTTGTCGTTAAATCGAGGGACGTTACATAGAGTTTACACTGTATATATATATATACTACATATATATAGTAGATAATATTATCTATCTATATATATGTAGATATATTATGTACTATACTATAACTTTCCTGACACTCCAATTTTATATATTTACTTGTTTAGATTAGGAAGGGTAAGTGTGATACGGTTGAACTTACATTTAGAATATCGGTGTTCCTCAACATTCCATACTGTATCTTGATGGGTCACCACTTTATCAGCCACCACCTCATGCTGTTGGAAGCCCCAAGAGGGCAACTGTCGCCCACTGTAGCGAAGAGCGGAACCAGAATTCACATGTATGAGTCTTACGAGTGACCTAATACTGTCCCATGTGTCTCTATCGGTCTCCCTGTTTACAATTTCCACTTTCCATAGGTTTTGTGCTGGCATTGACACATTGTAATCGATATAGCAAGATACTTCCTGTTAATAAAAAACAACCTTAAATGAAAGGCACACGCTTTCAACACAATTTTTTTTCGAAATATTTAGTAAATCTATTTTAGTTAAGAGTACATACACGGTGATTTATTATTTCTTTTAATGTTATTGTAGCAGCACCGCGTTGACCCAGCAGTGTGGGAGCGAGACAGCAGGACGAGAGGAAGACCCTCCACAATGCTACTGGTCAAACCCAGCGGTAGCGGTGCAGTGCTCGCTACGGTTAGGTACTGGGTTCACAAACGAATAAACGGCGAGCCTACGGCTCGCCCCAAAGTCCGCGAGAAGCTGTAGAGGCCTTAAGCCGACAGCGAGTCTTTTCAAAAAAAAAAAAACGAATAAATCACTTCCACATTTGGAGCTGCGTATCATTTAATACTTCGAAGCCGTAATCCAGCTAAATTATGCTCAGAATTAGACATATAAGCAATAAAACTTTTAAAAATTGGTTCAAATACATATTATTTATATATATAATAGTTTCTAATTTGTTATCAAATTGACGTTTTTTACTACTAGTCTTTTTTTGGTAAGTCTTTTTGCAATAAATAACAAAGTAATAATTTCAGTAGCTTTAGTACTTATGTGTCAAATATCTTCAAAACAATAGGAAAATAACTAGGAGTAAAAGGTTACCAGAGAGTTAAGTTTGCATTTATAAATTTTTATTGTACGGAAGACGGAGCAGGTGTGACTTCTATATCGTAAGAGAACACCACCCCTCGTTAGACAACCGCGCCTCACTTGGCGCTATGTTTGTGTTACCGGTATTCTACGTCGCTTATGCGGTATAACTTCAAGGGCCTCCGATACCCCCTCACTCAGCGAAACACAGTACAAATACCGTTTCACATTGAATACAAATTCACTAATAATTATATTTATTATTTACACATATATATGTTACCTGTGATTGTGGTGAAGAAGGCGCAGCAACATCGTGCGAATTTAGCGCTCTTGTAGTTAAACCATGCACCAATTGTACCACATCTCCATGGCGAATCGCATCGGGTGGATAAGATACAGTCAATGATGTTTCATCTGGCCTTTTCACTATCCACCAGTTGTTGACATCCTTGAAGCTGTAGCATGTAACTTGCTGCTGATGGGAGGATCCACGTCCATCTGTATATTTTACTGGGTACACATGGGCATGGGAATGTAGCCAGCATGTACGGCCATGTGAATGTCTATAACATTAAAATAAACTGTAGAGATTGGCATTGATCCCTCTCTGAAGACTTCAGAGGATCTCTTTGTATCTTATAGACAAATCTTATAGCAAAGTTTACATGCTCTTGTTTATTTACGTACCGTAAAGTTATTTGAGAGCCATGAGATACATGTAAAGGTTGTCCTCTAGTAATACTAGCAAGGCCACCTTTCAATGACGCTTGAAATGCACTTGTCATTACACTGTCATGCGGCCCGGCCTTCGGAAGTAATGCTAGATGTATATAAAACACTCCCACATATATACTTAAAGGTATTACTGTTAGTACAATTAATCTCCAAACGATTGAAAAAGTCAAACGTAAAGTTGACTGAATTTCTCCAATCCTACTCCACATTTGTCGACCAACTAGGAAGAATGCCAATAAATAAGTGTATAATCCAGAAAATTTTACTCTGAAATAGAAATACACATAATGGATTCATTATAATAATTCTAAAAATTCTGCTATGAATGCACGTGACTACATTCATAGAGTTTTAATTTAGCTATTTTGTAATAAACTTACGAAAAACAACATCCTAAGAATATGGCACCAAAGCAAAGCCATGAAACTGAGGGAATCCCATTTTTCTGCCTGCTCTTAATAACACAAAGAATCCCCAACACTCCAAATAAAATTTGAATACTCTCTAAGAGCATAAACCTAGACTGTGTTAATAAGCTATTCTCTGAAAAAGAAATGAATCTTTCCAAGATATTCAATAATTAAGAGTGCTAAACATAATATATTTAGTCCTTACCAAACAAAACTAAAATTGCAGCCAGTATAGACGTCCATTGATAAAATGAAAGTTCTAACATAAATTGATATGTAACAGATACTAAGAGACTTCCACTAATAGCAGGTACAATGCGTAAAGCTGTGACTGGCACATTTTTAGAATATGGAGATCCAATTCTATCAAATGTAAAGTTTCCATCATAGCCAGCTATACTACTAGCCATATAAAGGAGCTGCTTTCCTAATGGTGGATGGGCATCAAAGAAAAAGACTCCTTTTGTGTATAATGATACATATCTTCCATAATGTAATTCATCAAACCTGAAAATGTAACTTCTAATAAGTGTTTCATTGTTAATTAACTAATGATAGCTAAATTATGAATGTCTTATAAATTTTAGTCATATTATAAATTCAGTGCATTACTTCAAACAAACATATGTTCAACTATAAAATCAGGCCAAAATATATCTATTTGGTAGCAACAAGAATAATTCTAAATGTTTATATTTAAAAAAATAATATTCAATAATAATAAGACATATATACATTCACAAATAGAAATAATTAAATATAATTACTTACACAATAAAATGTGGACTATCTAAATTATACAACCTGGTGCAAAGACTAAAACAAAGGAGAGCTAAACAAATTAAATCTATTTCAACTTTTAAATAACAACTCTGTTTGGATTCCCTTTCTTCTGATACTATTGGAATTATCTTTTGCTCATAACAATCTTTATCTTCTGATTCACCATCACCCTACAAGACAGCATTTTTTTAAAATTTATTGTTCTAAAACTAATAAAAAACTCTAATTAAAGACCAAATTATAAATATTGTAACAAATAACTATATAATTAAGAAGAAATCCAAATTTAGATTTTAATAACGGTAAACACGAAAGTTACTACGAAGGCAAACTTGTAGTTTGTCTCTTTAGTTTCACTCTTATTACAAATTTTAACTTTAAAATCTAAATGCTGAAGTAATGATCTCTATATTTGGTCTAATTTTAACACAATACATAACTGCTTAACTTACAACTTCCCGTTCTGTTAACTTTGTATACTTTTTAGAATGGTACACTTCTTGGACGTCAGCTATTTTTTTATTTGCTTTTCGATTTCTGATGGTCCCGTTCGATTTATCCATTTTAATAGTTACACACTTATAAAATATAACACGAAGGCGTAAGTAATAAAAAAATTAAGTAAAAAAACTCAAATTCTGCCATAAATATATAAATATGTATAATAATTTTAATATAAATATAAAATTAACCAAATATACTCTCTCTTAGTAAAATCAACTAAATAAAATTTAAATAATTTATGTTCCTTCTATGATAAATTGACAAAACATTAATATATTTTTTAAGTTTAAAATGCGGCCTCATTTACGTTATAAATTTTATATTATGATGGATTATTATGTTTACTCTGAAGGCTTGTCAAATGTCAATCGTTTAAATTATGACCTTTTTTGAAAAGGTGTACAGACTACGGCTCTAAAGTATTAGGAGTCTTTAAAACCCTGTTATAAATAAAAGAAAATGAGAATTGTTGTTTAATATTAATTATTCAAATTAAGTATTCCATAACAAGTGTTAAGACTTATCAAAATTCTAATAGAAATTTTCTTTTAATGTAGACATACTGATACAATAATTATATTTAATTGGGCTAGGAAAGTATTATTTCTGTGTTGCTGATTAAAATTTTATAACAAAAAAAACGAAGAAATCCTCTTCTCTAAAGTAACATTTAATCTTCCTTTATTTAAATTTCCTCAATAGGCACAGAGAATTACAGGTTACAGGTTTATTTCATGTTCGTGAGTTGTGCTAGAGGCATTTCGGAAACCCAGCGTAACTCTCCTAGGTTCCCTAACTACGACGCGGTAAGGAACGACTTAGTCGCAGCCAAGGGCAGGATAATTATTCATTACAGAAAAGAGCTTAACTGCTGGCCCATCTGTGCCTACATACATAGAAAGCGTTGTCCTCTGCGATGTCAAGGTTGTCCATGGGTGACGGTAATATCTATAATAAAGAAAAGATCCGTCTCGTCCCTTGCGTACTATAACATAAAAAAGAACTTATAGTTATCACATCAATGTATATGCTCCCCGGATAAATTCACTAGCGAGATCTCACCATCTCACGTGACTTACTGGCCTCATGTGCGTGCTCTCAAATCCCACTTACACTGACTTCTACAAACTAGACTTTTAGCTCTTTTAGTCTCTCATTACTCATATATGAACCTCTACCTCACACGATAACTAAAGAAGTAACATCGCTTATTCTCAACTCTCCACCGTAGATATCATCCAGGACGGACGCAATTTCCAGTACAGCGTGACTTATTAAACTATGGAAATATTTATTAATAACCACTACGTAATAAATCGAATGTAATAACAAATGTAAAGGGTGTGGTAAGGAATGTAAAGGGTGAAAAATAAATGTATTTTTAACAGCTATAGGTTAAGCCCTATTTAATTGTGTTGCGTCTTGTGTTGTTGTCACAATTTATGGTTAATAATTAAAAAATCAAAATTTACAACGCATTTTAAAAATGAGTAGTGATTCATCGCCTGAAATAAGTCCTTCTAGAAAGAAGAAAATAAAATATTAAGAGGAATTTATTAACAGAAAATTTTTTAATTATGTGAGGAAAGTATGAAATTTAGTTTTTTTACTTTATCTATTGCTTTCTCCTCTTTTTCATTAACTGCCTGGTGTTTGTTGGTTTTTGTAGAGCTGGCAGCACTGTCTGAAAGAGCATAAATATCAAACCACAGACATTATACATATTTCTTATTAGCTTTTGGATGTGTAAAATTTACATTAAAAAACATATATATTTTTAAATATTTATAATGTTTAGTTTGTATGTGAAATTAATTATATAACTAAAATATAATAATGTCCTGTTCAAGTCAAGAAAATAAAAATGAACATTCAGTGGAATGTCCTGTATGTGATCGGCAGTTTTCACAAAGTATTATTGAATCGCATGTGAATAAATGTATTTTTCTTAATACTCAGACAGAGACTAGCCTAAAGAGAGGAGGCTCTCATGTTGAAGATAAGGACAATGTTGAATGTACAACCTACAAACGGATTAGAACTGATAGTGACTGTTTCGTCACATTGCGTGAAGATGTGACTTCCACAAAGGTAACGTCTAATATTATATTAAAAGAACCAAACTGTGTAAAAATGAAAGCTAATTATGCAGAAGAAGTGCTTCCAGAAATACGCATTTATTGATCAAAATATTAATTTGAAACTGCTTTTAGATTTATAAACTACATATTTTTAATGGTTTAAACACAAAATTGTAATAGAAAACCAACCTATGAAATAAAAAATACTCTATGTGATACATGAAAATAAGAACTAACCGTCGAGAACCTCTTAGCTTAATGTGTAAAAGTGTATCATGAAGCGAGATGATGGTATCGGGTTCGAATCCCCGTCCCGACAATAATAATTTATTCGCTCTCTGGAAGGGCGTGACAAGAGCCCAGCGAGTCTCTTAATATTTTCGTACCCGTGATAGAGCCATGCTGACGCACTAATTGGGCCAGCTCATACAAAGTGATACCACAGGCTCACAGAATACTCAATACAATACTATTTCTAATACGCGTGAAACACTACTTGTACTATATTTCACAGACTGAGGGACGATATCGGATACCCTTAAAACTGTCACTTAAGCAGCATAAAAAGCCGGCAACACAACAAAAACGCGGAATGTGGCGCAGTTGTCATGTACAACGACTCCACATTCCGCGTTATTCTCTTACTATATTTGAGAACCACCTGCTCCGTTGCCCACTATACTATATACAAAACCTAAGTGCTAATAAAATTAAACCTAAAATGTTAATTTTTACAACTAAAATTTGTTTCTGCCACCAAAACTTGCTGTTTATAAGTCTAAAAGTATTTACAGTCATTATTTTCATCATTAAATGTGTATTTCCAAATGCACTTCTTAAGAAAATAATTAAGAAAAGGAAAATGAATCTGTTAATTCATTTAATTTTTAATTTAAAGAATTTGTTGATATTATATTTACGAAAATGCTTACATATATAAGTGGCAGTATATTTTCAGATACTGCCTAAATCAAAGCAAAAGCAAGATGTAGGACTAAGCAAACCACACACTTATGAAAGTAAGATTTCATTGACTGAAATAATGAGGCCATTTCTGCTAGCAGATTTTGTAGGACATCCTGAAATTTTTGGTGCTGGATCTATGATACACTCAATGCTTACTAAGAACAAGATACCTAATATGATTCTATGGGGCCCTCCAGGCTGTGGAAAGGTATATTAACAATTGTTAAATTGTACAATTGAAGATTTTAAAAACAATTTGTTTTTTTATTATTTATCAATATTTCAGACATCAATGGCTAATGTGTTAGCAAATATATGTAAAGAAGATAAACATCTAAAATTTGTGAAATTATCTGCAACCATGAGTGGTATAAATGATGTTAAGGATGTTGTTAAGATTGCTAAAAATGATAGTCAGTTTAAAAGACACACAGTGCTATTTGTGGACGAGATTCATAGGTTTATTATTTTTGTTAACACATTTACTATTTTTTTTTTTATTTCACATTTATAATATATTTTATATTAGTTTAAAAAAATAGGTCAATATTACCTGCCTAACTTATTATTTTTTTAGATTTAATAAATTACAACAGGATACATTTCTTCCTCATGTTGAATGTGGGACTATAACTTTAGTGGGAGCAACAACTGAGAATCCATCATTTTGTTTAAATAATGCTTTACTGAGTCGTTGTCGAGTCATTGTTATGGAAAAACTATCAGTTGAAAATGTTGTTCATATTTTAGAAAAAGCCATTGTTAAAAATAATTTGGCATTAATAGTGGATAAGTTAGATGAAGACACAAAGGAATATAAGTAAGTGTTCTTGGGTGGAACTTTGTGAGGTTTTGTTTCAATTACATTATAATTGCTTAAAATGCAGGTGCTAATTGTTATAAATATTAGATTAATAAGAACACTCCATAAAGCTGCAAAAACATATTTATTTCAGATGTAAGATAGAAAAAGCATCATTAAAATGGCTGGGTGAGATGTCTGATGGTGATGCTAGAATTGCACTTGGAGCTTTAGAACTGGCAATTAATTCACAAGAGCCTAATGAAAAATCTATGATCACTTTACAAGAATTAAAGGATGGAATTAAGGTAATTCCATCAACAATTATAATATATGTAAAAATAAGTAATCTATTAAATTTTTTAGAAATTGCAATTAATATAATAAATCATTGTTACTTACATAATGATTATTATAATGTATTTTAATTTTTTAACAATTTTATTAAAATATATATTATGTAGTAATTAAAATAGATTTTTAATACAAATTATGTAGAGAACTCACATGTTGTATGACCGCAAAGGAGATGAACATTACAATATTATTTCTGCCATACACAAGTCAATTCGTGCAAGCGATGATAATGCTGCTTTGTATTGGACTACAAGAGCATTACATGGGGGAGAAGATCCTTTATATATAGCACGGAGGCTTATAAGGATAGCTTGTGAAGATATTGGTAATTCATTATTATTACAATAATATACATTACTACAATTAGTGTAATTTTTTTATAGAATATAGAAGACAATGGAGCAGATAGGTCTCCTATGTGATAAGAGAACACCGACGCCCATGGACAATCGCTCCGAAGCCCGCTCATTTGTAGTGTTGCCGGCTTTTTACGCCGCTTATGGGGCACTTTTAAGGGCCTCTAATATCCTCAATCACTCTGCGAAACACAACGAGTATCATTTCACGCGAAGACTGAGCCTATGATGTCACTTCGGACGAGTCTGCCCAATTAGTGCGTCAGCATGGTTCTCTCACGGGTGATCCGATTAGAGTTCCCTCTGGATAAACACTAAATAATCAACATGGATTCTGACAAGCGTAGGGTCTCAGGGGCCGTCTATTAATCACATGATTTGCTGATATGTGATGAGATTTAAGACTTCCCCCTCCATTCAACCTCATATGTACATATTTTTAATACAAAGATTTTTATATATTTCGAATTGTATCCATAAAAACAGGTATAATCTTACTGTATTCTGAAACTATGGATCATGTTAATAATCTCTAGACAGGAAGGTTGCTCAAAGTTCTATTTTAGTAAAGTATATTTTTTATAGGTTTAGGAGACCCTCATGCCTTAGTTGAAGCAGTGTCATGCTTACACGGTTGCCAACACATCGGAATGCCGGAATGTGATGTAGTACTTGCTCAATGCGCAGTCCGACTAGCGCGAGCACCCAAAAGCACTGAGGTTTATCACGCTATGAAGAGGGTACAACAAACATTGCGAGATGCGAAAGGTCCTCTGCCGCCAATTCCTATGCATTTGCGTAATGCGCCTACGAAACTCATGGCCGAATTGGGTATGGGAATAATTGTATTAATAGTAAATAGTAGGCTACATAATTTTTTATTTCAATTCAGTTCAATGTTTCAAAATCATTACAAATTCACCAAGCTGGTTTTCATTCCTGGACTCGTCCGCACTAGGCAAGTTACGACGTATCATGATGCAGACATAAGACTTTGTTTTGACTATTCATCGTGATAAAAGTAGCAAAACTGAAATACTTCACCCGAGTTCATTTTTTGACACTCGGAAAAGGCAAACAGTAAATGTTCGAAATAAGTTTCAAAACATTATTTAACGTCTCTATTTAAATAAAACAAAGTCGGGCTATACCATTTAAAACTCAAGAAGTACATTGAGGCAGAATACAAAATTGCATCTGGAGCACATGCTTGTTGATACAAAACCGAGTCTTTTTATGGAAATTGGGAGGCAAAAGCTCACCTAGGGTAGCGGTCATTCACCCATGACATTATCGGCTTTTCAAGGATCGTACGCTTTTTTTGACGACGGATCATAATTTATATTTAAGAAATCTTTCTTAAAAGATATTAATTGATACTTGTCCCACTGAAATTTAATTTGAAAATCTTTCTACATCCCAACTCCAGTCTTCTAAAAACTCTTCCGTCGGGCGATCATGCATAGGATGTTTAACGGCTTCTTATTGATTTGGCTTCTGTGACTAGCGGTCACAAATTTTACTATTGTCACTATAATTATATTTACATTAACAACAACAGAGAATCAACCAAGAATATAAATTCAAATGGAGATACAATATGTAACCATTAACTGATATTTTTAACAGACAAAGATTTTTTCAGTAATCCAGTATCCCGAAGTTTCAGTTTTGGCTTTTGTTTGACACCTCAAACAAAATATAATTACGGACACGCTACGATAAAATAAAATTACGTCAACTTTGTGTTGTAATCTTGATCCTTATAATTATTTATTTTCAGGTTATGGTAAAGGATATAATAAGAACCATAAGGCTATTTCGGGACTGAAATACATGCCAGATAAAATGGCCAATGTAAATTTTTTTAATGATTAAAATTCTTGTTTATATTCTTTAAGATTTAAGTGCTGTGATTACTTTTTAGAACATTTTCCACTTTTTCCTAAGGTATTACTTTAGTTTTCTCATTTTTGCAAGGTATATTTAAGTATACATAAATATTGTACACTTATAAAAATTTCTCAATATTGTAATATAAAAGAAAAGAACAAAAATCTGCGTGTCATTTTTATTTTATAATCTCATTTCACAATTTTGACATGGTAAAATTTCACTATTTACAAGAAGTAGACCATTGTACCATTTTATTTCCTTACTATTCCGAAGTTGTCTGTAATTATAAAAAATAAAAATAACGATATTTCTTATTTTACAACGTTACTGCTGCACATTGTGCACGAAATACTTGAAATTCCTACAACCTAGTAAGCATTCCGTCATTTCAGAATGTCTGCAAATGCTTTATTTTTATAATAAAATAGTCTATTGCTCATAAAGTTCATGTAATAATAGAAAGCTTCACTAATATTTACAAAGCAACAACAACAAATCCATTCAATTTCATTCACTCAATTCATGCGCATCTTTCATTTACCTAACTAAAATAAACACTTAACTGAGATATAGGGAAAGTAAAACAATGATTTTTACAGTGTGCTAGTTTCACCTCACATAAATAAAGGCAAATAATTTATCTAAATAAAATTAGAATCAGACTCCCTAATTTGGATCCTAATAAGAGGAACACAATTTATTTTTGATTGTTACATACAACTTGTTTAATGTCAGAAAGATCAGAAACAATATAATATAATTTAAAAAAAGTATAAAGTGGAACGTTTATGATAAATAAAATATGTATATGAAATAGCTGATGCTATTGTTTTTCAGATGTAGTTCGGTCCGGCTATGTCTATAGACCCAACGAACTTTAGAAGATGTAGTCCGGGCCCGCCATGTCAATAGCCCAACGAAATTTATCACGCTGTGTTTTATTATAAATCTTTTCGATCGGCACCCCGTGCTTTTTACACCTGCAACAATTAATTTATAGATTAGGGATAGAATCTGAAAACTCATGTAGACAACTCATTGTGAAAAGTCTGCTTGATTTTTCCTTAAAAAATTAAAAAAATTAAGGCATAAGTTGGCATGGTCGTAGTATTAATTCACGCTAGATTGTCTGTACCAATGTAGTTTTTTAAAAGAGTCTGCAATTGCGTAAAATTATAAATTACATATTACTTTTATTATTATACATACGTTTTAAGTATAGACTGCCAATTCTACATACCAAGATACGGATATACGTGGATCTAGATAGTTCAGTTTGGACGTGCCAAGAGCAATTGTTTTGTTTTCGTCTCGGTTTGTTTCATCTAACTCTAGCTTCTTCAGTTGTTCCTTGAGACGATCTAAAGCTTTCTTCTTCTTATCACAGTTAAGTTTTTCTTTAACGGAGCCGCGTTTCGCAGCTTTGCTGGCTTGCCTATGATCTTCCTCTGCTTCATCAACTTGATCTCTTTTTGCTTGAATTTTCTCTTTAAGAGCTTCCATTGATTTTGAATGACCTACAAAAGTTATTTTTACTATTAAATAATTTAAAAGCTATTAAAATGTTAGTCTATTTATGTTATTAAATGGTCTATCAGACTAGAAGAATGGTTTATTTGAAGGTGGTTGACTCAAAATACCATTTATCTTGTATTATAGATAAAAGGTAGGAGGCAAGTATGCAACCAAAACCTAAAAAATCATGAAATAATAACCTTTAGGTACAGCACGTTGATGGTTACAAAGTATAGCAACAGCACGGTTAGCTCTATTGTAAGCTAAAATTTTTTCTGGCACTGTAGTATCAGGGTCAGTTAATTCTTCTAGTTGATTCTGCAAAGTTATCGAAGCATTGTAGGTACGAAAAACTTTGGCAGTCAAGCCAGACATCAATTCTTTTAAATGCTCATTTAGTGTCTGTGTGTTCAATCTATCAAACAGATCATCACTGTCTTTTTTGTTTTCCATAAACAATTCAAGATTTTTAAACACTCTTTTCTCCACTGGCACTTCATTATAATATCTGATGGAATCTTTACCTAAGAAATCAAACACAACCACATACTCTTTGCCATCCTTTTCCTTGTGCAATTCAATATGTTCCACTCTGAGGGAGCAACAACCAACAGTATCTGCCTGGTCATCGTCTTTCTCATTACCAGCTCTTAATGCAAGGCGATCAATAAAATATAATGCCACTGCTCTTTGACGAACACGCATTTCTTTAGCTTTCCAATCTAATCGATATTGTTCTCTTATTTTGTCAATACACTTATGTAGCTTACGGGCAGTTTCATATTTCTGCCAGTCCTTTTCACCCTTAAGTTTTGAACTTGGATTTAACATAACATACTTTGATTGACCTTGCACATTTTCTGTCCACGATGCTAGCCATGTGACTGTGTTGTCATGTCTCACTTCCTTCCACTTGTGTCCTGTTGGTGGTTTGGGTATTTTACTATCTTTAGAACAATTTATAGAGACATCTTCTGGCACAACTCTTCTCTTTAACATGCCCATTTTGGGATGTTCTCCACGACCTCTAAACAGACCGGGTGGTTCAATCCTAAAGTTACCTATTTTTTCTTTATGTCCATCAATTACACAAATGCCATATTCTTTTTGAATTTCTTCATTTTTGGCCTTAAGTGCAGCCTTTTCTTCTTTTGTACGATTTTTATTCTTTTCTGATTGATTCAGAAAGTAAGCATGCATTTCTTTAAAGTCACACTTTGAAAGGTCTTTAATGATTTTTGACTCTTCAGATGTCATAACTTTTTGCCAATCTTTGAAGAAATTTGTATTAAATGTTGGTTTTGTTGTGTATTCATGGTCAAGCATGCGAGCATAAAATCCAGCAACCTCTTCACTGTCTTGAGAGAGCCGAATTTCCTTTCCATCATACCGAAATTTAACATTAGCAGGTAATGGATCGTAGGCAGGTGCAAACACTGGACCTTTGTGTTCAAGAAACCGCCACTTTGTTCCATCATCATTTTTCTGTTCTTCCCACCTAAGAAAGAATATGTACGTGAGACAGGACCGTAACGTGTTTTATGTCTATTATCTTTTCAGATTAAAATAAATTAATGTTACTTTTTTCTCGGCATACGCAAATGTTTGGCATGTAAAGGATTTACAATAACACCATTTCTTAAAATTGATTTAACTTCAAATAACCATACTCTAACATTAATCAACATAGCTATTTCGTGATAACCTCATTTTACACTCGTTTCGTTACAACTTCATGATGCCAACTTCAGTCGCGTGTTATGTCAAAACTATCTAACGCTACTGTAAGGATTCTATTTAGGTTAATGCCATCTATAAATGGGAATTGTAAATCCTTTATTATGAATAGACATCGGATTATACGAATTTGCAAGATATTATATGCAAACGCATATAATTCTATTTTTATAGCGTTATTGAATATTTTCGTACTTTTTCATTGATAGTTCTTATCTAATATATAAAATTCGCGTGTCGCGGTGTCTGTAGTTAAAATCCTCCGAAATGGCTTTTCCGATTCTCATGAAATTTTGTGTACATGTTGGGTAGGTCTCAGAATCGGACAACATCTATTTTTCATCTCCTTAAATGTTAAGGGTAATCGACAATTATTTTTTGACAAAAAAATTTATTTGGATTTTTTTATGATACAGCATATAGAAATACATACAACCCCAAATTTTCACCACTTTATGTTTGTACTTGATTAAATTTGACAACAAACTATTTAATCAATCTTCATTTTATTTAATTTCTCTCTTCAAGAGGAAGACAAAGCAGTCAAACCCATACAGCCAAATCTTTCGTGAAATAATCAAACATTAGGTATTGTTTAGTTTAATAGATATAAAAAAAAATAAAGCCGTGTTAATTACACTACTTATAACTCAAGAGCCGCTGAACTGCTATGACTGAAAATCGGTGGGGAGGTAGTTTAGAACCAGGAAAAGGACAAGCTTTTATCCGAATACAACAATGGCGGAGAACGTGTAGTGTATCTGTTTATTTGGGTTTAGTGTGCCCATGGATTGCTGATGTTTCATATATGGACCTGGTAGGTTGCGTACTGGGCGGGGCGGGGTCTTCCGGGTCCACTAGTGTTAATATACTAATGCTTTATATTTCGACTTCTAAGTCGGATACTTATCTAAAGAGCCCTCAACTCATTTGGTTGATTGCAAGATCCTAGACTAAGGTACCATTCAACTATCGCCCGATTTATTTATGATTCCTTCAGATCATTTTTTCCCGATTCTTTTATTAAAATGTTTTTTTTCTGACTCTGCATCTTATATGGTAATAATAATTTGCAGTTTCTTAGATATTATAAATATTATATTATTATTGTTGTTCTAAAACTAACAAATAATTAATATTAATATTTTAAATTACAATATAATATGTTAATAATAAATATAAATACTAATTTCAATTGTTTTTTGAATGTGCATCATCATCAAGTCCACTGCTGGACATAGGCCTCCCCCAAAAGGAGGGTGTTTTGCCTTAATCACTACGCTTGGCAGGCGGGTTGGTGATCGCAGAACATCTACTGTATGTTATGTTGAATATGCATATTTCACCCTTATTTTGACATTTTCATAGCGCATATAATCCGATGTCTAATTATGAAATCCCGACAAATTCTATCTGTGGCAGGGTCAATTGTGATACCATTTTTTTTGTTTCAATATTTAGTCAAATTTGGAAAGGTGTGATTTTCAATTTCAAAGATAATTTTTTAAAAATGGTTTTAGTTGAATTTATATGTATTGTTAATGTCAAATATCATCAACTTCATGAATTTCAAGGTCCAATACTCACCATTTCCAAACTTCCTGTTCTTCATCTTTACCATCTTTTTTCTTACGTTTAGTGGGGCTGGAATTATCTTCTGGTTCTGTCTTTATTTTACGTTTCTCTGCTAGTTTCTTGGTTTTAGGTTTTTCTTCCTCTTCATCATCATAATTAACTCGCTCTAAAAAATATAGATATTGAAACACTACTGATGTGAAAAGCTTATAATTTCTATACACTGATGGACGATTAAAACTTCTTAACTCTACTTGAACTTACATTAATTTTGTCAGTACTTCATCTTTTGTTTAATTTTTTTAAAAGTTAATCTTAATTATTCTGTCTTGTCACAAAATTAATTTAAAAAGAAATAAAATTGAAAAGGTCTCTTCTTTAGTTAAAAGTTAGCTAGATTGTACAAACATTTAAACTGTATGCTGCATTTAAGTTTTTTTACAGCTGAAAAAAGCAATGAAAATGCTTAAATTTTATGTCAGTAGGTACTATGATATTAAATATAAGCACAAATTTTGTGTTGTTTTACAATGGTTTATGTGGGGTTAGAAAGCTGACATTCAGTCTATTATACTGCAAAAACAAGTTGTTTGACAATTTATAGTGGGTCCAAATTGTATGTAAATTTATATTTCTTCAAAAAATAATAAATATACATAGATTGTATTAAATTAAGAAATGTCTAAATCTTGGAACTTTAGCCTCCCAATTCCTAATGTTAATGTAAACACTAATATTAGGCTACAATACACTACAATAAAACAATTATTAGGCTATCTATAAACTATCTATCTATTCGATCAAGGTGTTTTGGTATTGTCTTTTCGTACATATAGTCTATAACTTTTATATGCTGTCAAATATAATGTCCAATGTGAAATAAACATCTAACATATGTCATGTGCATTGTGGCTGTTTTTTCTTCCTTAACTAACAAGTTTTATATTTTTGAAAAAATATATAAATTTTTACGACAATCTTTCAATTTAACTTCAGTAAATATTTTTTCAGGATATAAAAGATAACGCAGGAGATCTCTAAATGGTAAGACAAAATTGTCGCCCACGATGTTTTGTGTTTTTGCAACGTAACTTAGTACCTTCAGTAATTTTATTTTTGTTTTATTGACTTAAAGTAGTAATAAATAAAAAAATAAATATTTGTATATAGAACATAACCTTATAACCTTTTTAACTCACCCTTTTTAATTTTCTTTTTTAGTTTCTTTCTTTGTAGCAGAGGTATGTCTTGTTCATCGTCACTGATAGCGCGTTTTTTGATAGCCTTCCGTTCGGTCTTAAAATATAATAAAATTAAAAATAAAAGTGACATATTGAAGAGAAATAAATGTATTAACACAATGCAGTAGTAAACATTTTTATGTTCGAAATTAGTGTCTTGAGGTGATAATTATCAATCTTTTCATTATTGCTATGGTTAGTTCATAGTAAGTAAATAAAATGTAAATAGAAATGTTTGTATCTCTTTTACCCAAACTATTAAATGGAACATAACAGACTATTATTAAAATTGACAAGATATTAACGATGTATTAGTATTTTTATTCAGAAATGTATATTTCATTAAAAAAATTAACTTTATGACAAACTGCATAGCATGTGGTATGAGTTTCAAAAAACGCGTCCCATTACATATCTTACCAAAGGGATATCTTCTTCACTTTCACTCGCCTCTTCTGGCAGTTCACTGAGAGGCTCATCCTTAAATTGTGACAAAGAGTAATCACAAGATGAAGCTGTAGTATTAGCTCCAGTAAATCCATCTTCACTTTCTTCTTTTATCTCTTGCTTTATAGGTGTTTCATCAATCTATGAAATATTATATTCATTTATTTTCAGACAATAAGAACTAAGTAAAATTATAAATTTTATTAAGTCTGTAGTTATAAATGATTTTCTCTTCAATGATTACAAATACATTATTAATCATATGTAAGTAAAATTTGTTAAACAAATACCTGTAACGGGTCTTCCTTCAAAGATGAATATTGAAAATCTAAATCCGATTTGATTTTGTTGGATTTCTCTCTATTCTTTTCCTTATGCTTACTAGAGTAAGAAATGATTGGATAAATGTAAATATTTTAAAAACAAACAATGATAATATACTCTGATATCTCATAATTAGATAGATCAATTTTGAAAAGTTATAACACTTTATTGTGGGTGGTTAAAAATTAATAAAATTTACTATGAATTGTTTTACCCTATGTTACAATTCTATAATCTGATTTCAATTATTTATTATTTTATCAACTAATTTTTGAGCTTTATTTTTATCCTGTATATGGAAGAAAATGCCTGATTACTGATCCTTACAACACTACACACATGTTGTTGAAACTAATTTTTGCGAAGTCATTGAAATTACATAAAATCTCAAAAAATCTACAAACAAGGTTTATGAGGATACTGTTTTGACCATTAAAAATATTAACGGTTTATAATTCAAATACCTGTGTCTATCTTTATCTTTGGAACTGGAATCCTTGTCACTTCTATGTTTATCCATATCACTCCTGTCACGATCACGATGTTTGTCTTTTTCTTTGGATTTATGCTCTTTTGATGATGAATGTTCTTTCTTATCCTTCTTTTTGTCCCCATTACTGGACTTATGCTTGTCTCGATCATTCTTATCCTTTTCCTTGTCAGTTTTCTCTCTATCTCGGTGTTTGTCTTTATCATTGCGCTCTTTATCCTTTTCAGAGCGATCCTTGTGTTTATTATGGTCTCTGTCACGCTCTTTATCTTTACCTGATGATTTATGGGAGCTACTGTGATTTTTGCTACTTGTATGTTTATCTTTATCACTGAAAAAAAGCATTCATTATATTATTTTTTAATATCAAATTCAGTTGTCAGTCAAGAGTTTAAATGAAAATTGATAATAACCTACTTTTAGATATCTAAATTTTCATTACCTCATACAAAAAAACGAATAATAAAATGCTAGATTACATTTTAATTTTGGATGGACAAAATTTGGTCCAATAAATAAAAATCATCTATGAAAGGAATATTCTAGAATATTTAGTACTCACCCACTGGAACTATGTTTAGAGCTCTTATGGTCGCGATCTTTGTCGCGGTGCTTATCTTTACTTGATTTATGACTACTTCGGTGCTTCTCAGAGCTGCTATATCCGTTGTGTATACCATTCACGTGGTCCTTTTTATCTCCATTAACTTTACCCTGTGAAAATTATCCAAAATTAATAATATTTTTAATTCAATAAATTATATTTTTAAAAATAAAATATATCACAAACTAAAATTATAGTAAAATAGACACTGGTTTAATTGATCAGTCCTTCATGACATAGCTTGGGTCCTATTCAATGTGAGAATTACCGTAGACGCCATATTGGGACTTAGAAAATTTTAGCTTTGTCGCTCGGTTTTACACCAGTAAACACGAACACGGGGGCGATATTTCTTTATAATAAATAGTAAAAATTTAACAATATCTTATTTCAAAATTATTTCACTACTTACGGAGTCACAATCATTATCACTGGTGGAATTTTCGACACTCATTTTGCCTACGTATGCGCCGTTAGTCCGAGATCAAGATTACATGAGGCCGGCGAACCGAGCGGTGAATGCAAAGTTGAAATTGAAAACTAGAACTCGCTAGTGGCTGGCGGATGGCAGAACTCGAGTCTCGACGCGACAAATTACGCATGCGCCTCTTGATATAAAATCTTCAGGTTGTACCTAACTTCATGTTTATACTAAGTACGTCAGGTAACAACTGACAACACTGACAAATACCAACAAATAACGTATTCTAGATTTTAAAGATATAGTTAAACGAAAATATATAGTTTCATTTTATTAATACTTACTACTATTACACGTCGTTATGAAAATCCATATTTAAATATTCATTAGAAGCTATTTTAATCGATCTACAAAAAAACCGAAAAAGTTATCATTTCTACTTGTATTTTTTTATTTTTGTTTCTGTTCCATTCCTATGTCATTGAATTAAAATCATTATTAAATAAAAACTTAGTATGGCGAAGATATACAATATAATAATACAATTTATGTATAATAGTTTAATTAAATTATTTTACTTTATACTTTCTATTTTAAGCTTCATGAAAAACGAACAACGCTTGCTTAAACGGAAAGAACATTTGCAAATCCTTATGGGTGATACAAAAAGTTTGTAAATAGATCAATTAAAGACTAGAGATATAATAATCTATATTTATATGTAAACAATCCGTGTGGTTACCGGATATGCGTAGTATGCGTAGTATTCGCGAGGTCTAACTGAAACTTTTCGGGATTCAGGATCTGAGCAGTTGTTGGCCGGAGCGTTGACTTCATTAGGCGCGACCGTTC